>JAGFNQ010006928.1:0-28156 GCA_024364735.1 Boesenbergia rotunda
AGTGAGGGTTTCCTCAGCTCTGCCGTTTGCTTCCTTTGGATCGGTTGTGCTCCATTTCCATTCACTCGAGCAGTTCAGAGGGGTTCCCTGGAGTGTTTGGATCATCCACAAGCTGCAGCGCAATCGGACACAACTGAATTGGAGGAATTCGAATGGAATTTTCAGAATTGAGCAAGCTGAGTTGGAATGGATCGCAAATTGAGTTTTTCCATTGATTTGATGAGCTTAGGGGTTCGAGGCTCACCCTTGCGTGACGAACAAGGAGAACTTGAGCTATGGGAGGATTGAGGATTAGTTTTTCGTAGCTAATTTCACTATATTAGCAATAATTTCGATTCTGAATTTTGTTCTGTTGCTGTCATTCGTATCAGTTATTTCAGTCTCAATTTTTTGAATTGTTCAGTTGTAATTAGGTTTCAGTTCTCAAGTTTGCAAGCATTAGATAGGTAGTTTGTTAGTGAGCAATTGCAATTCGTTTAGTTGTTTTGTAGCTAAGTATCTTTTGCGTGCCATTTCTTTTCCAGCGTATCAGTTTTTCTTCATCCTGCGTATCAGCTTTCTTCTCTGAATTTCCCTTTAGCTTCTGAATGCTTCAGTTTATTTCACATTTAGTGTGTTAAATTGGTTGATTTAAGTTTGTTTCACCTTGTAGCTTCATTTCTGAGTTTTGTTCAGCTTGAAATTCTGCATACAGTCCGTTTCATCACCTATCAGCCCTGTTCCTGCACATTTCAGCTTAGTTCTGAATTTTTCAGATTATTTTGAATTCAATGAGTTTCTGGTTTTAATACCTGAGATTAAAGACAATATTTGGTTAGTTAATGAGTTGGATTTGAATTTGTTTAGCCTTCAGTCTCATTCACGCAAACTGGCTCAGCTTGTTGAGTGCCAATTTTCATCTTGCGTCTCATCTCCAGTCCAGCCATGTTTCATGTTTTCTTTCCTTTCTGCATTGATGTCAAATAACACTAGTTGAATTCAGCTTGTTTCTCTGAACTTATATTAATGCATCCGAACTCGGTTTACTCTATTAAATTCTGCATTTGAATTGCTGAATTCCTGCATTTGGCCTGAAATCGCAATTCTGCTACAGGTTTTGTTTCATGAATTTTAATCCTGCAGCTCTGAATTTCTGTTTCAATCACTGGTTTTCTTCACTCAATCACGCAGAGCATTTCACTTATAGCTTTACCTTCCAGCTGCACTGATCAATTTATCTTTGAATTGGCAGTTTACAATTTTTGCATTCATCAGCAGATTTCAGCACATAAACACCTCCCTTGTGTATCAAGTTTGTTTCATTCTTTCACTATGTTTCAAGTGAGACTCCAGCCCTAGTTTGTGCCAAGTTGAATGCAAATTCTAGTGTGTTATAGAGATTGAAATTAGCTTGTTTTTTTATCTAGCTTGTCACTAATTTCAGTTGTGATTTCTGCATCTCAGTTTGAAATTCTACACCTCTAATTGAATGAAGTTTCGGCATTGAGTGGTGTCAAAAATTAACACAACTTTTGGAGTACCATTACATTCGGAACAGTGTGTTTTGCATTAAGTGGTTTCTGAATTTTAAATCCCATTACTGCTCAAGTTTATATTTCTTGCACTTAGTTTCAATTCTTGGCACATAAGCTTTCTCCCATGCGTATCAAGTAGTTTCATTGCTGCATTATAAATCAAGTGAATGCTTCGGATTTGATAGATAAATTCAGTACAATCGGTGGTGCACTTTGAGATTGAATTCAGATTTGTTTTCCAAGTTGGCTACTTTACATTGGTTAATTAAATCCATTATTAGTGAGTCCTTTAGTGCCAACTTCTTGTTTAGTTCATTGGGTTAAGTTTCTTCTCTTTTAATTGCAATTTCATTTCCGATTGCAACCCAAAACTCAAATTTTGTTTGAAACCCAAAATTCACAAACGACACATAACTCGAGCTCGAATCAAACAACCTCAACTAGTCCCTAGGAAAAATACGACCTGTGGCCCCTTTACTACGCTTTCATTCTTTGATTGCAAAAAGGGTTTCCAGCATTTTTATAAATATCTAAATTTGAGACTCACATTTCGTGATAGCTCATTTGGGTCCATCAAATTTTTGGCGTCGTTGCCAGGGAAACAACTAGTTGATTTGTTTGATTTTTACTTGTGTGCTTATGGGCATATCATTTGATTCTATTTTCTTGTGCTTTATCTTTTGTATACGGTTGCTGTCATTTTTCTTGTTTGTTTTGTGACAGGACTGCAAGATCAAAATGTTTCAGCAATCCTATTCAAATTTTCAGCAACCAAACTATCAATTCCAACAAGGGCAGCCACAATGTCAGCCTCTCAACCAATTTCAGCAGCCCTGTTCAGACTTTCAGCCTTTCCAGCAATTTCAGCAGCCACCACAGCAAGATTTCCAACAGCTCTACTCAAATTTCCAACAAATTCAGAATGGGCAGCCCCAATTTTCAGTTTTTGAGCAACCAATTCAGCAATTTCAGCCCAACTTTCAGCAACCTTATCAACAAGATCAATTTTCTTTTCAAGGAATTCAGCAAGGGTGTTTAGATAATCAGAATTTTCAGCAACCACCCTTCTATCAAGTTCAACCAAACCAAGGATTTTAGCATCCTACCCAAAATTTTCAGCAGCCTTTTGTAAGTTTTCAACAGGGAAATAATCAATTTCAGCCTCAACCTCAGCCATGGCAGCAAGAATTTCAACCCATACAGAATTTTCAACAACCTTTTCAACATTCACAGCCATACGATCAAAATTTTCAGTTTCAAAACCAGAGCTTTTAGTCCCAACCATTTCAGCCTTTCCATCAACAATGTCAACCTCAAACTCAGGATTTCCAGGGCTACAATTCTCAGCAAATTCAACCATCATTCCAGCCCAATTTTCAGCAGTTCAATCAGCCCATTCAACCATTTGAGCAGCCCCAACAGCTAGAATTTCAGAATTCACAGCCTAATCAAGGAGATTTTGAACAAAGATGTAAGGAGATCATATTGTCAAATCATACAAAGTCAACAAGCAACAATTGATCAAATGAATCAAGGGCAACAAAGGCTTCAAAACATGCAAGATCAATTGAATCAGATAAAATCCTAAAGATCAGAACAATTATCTTCTCAAGCTGCTCTTAATTCTGAGGGGTATGATGATGATCTAACTTTGGGAAATGAAGAGGTTGTGTCAAATTTAAATACTCCAGATGCCGAATTTCCTGAAAATCTTCCAGCATCCCATTTTCCCATTCAAAACAGCCCAGGAGTTGATTTTTTATCAGTTCAAGGTGACCATAGTGCATGGCCAAGTCCTTCTTCAAGTGATCTTGCAATTTTGGTGGAAGAAGAAGAAGAAAACATCAAAAATAGGGCACCTACAGCATGCATTCCTCTTGAAGCACTACAGGACCCTTCTCATCTTTTATTTTGTGATGATGGTATTATTGATGGTCCTAATTTTTCTAATATTGTTGTTGTAGATATTCAAGAAGGAGGAGATGATTCTACAGGTGTAGGGGATTGCACTAAGCCCCAGGGACCACCAATAATGAGGGATACATTAGAAGATTCAGAGGATGAACCAAAAAGTCTAGGGACTTGCATGGTGGAAGCAAGAACCCAAGGATCACCTGTTTTAGCTGAGTGTCCACCAGAACCTGAACCTGAAGTGGGGCATGCACACTACCAGGAGGAGGCCACTCTTGTAGAACCTCCAGGTATTCTTAAGCACGGTCAGGTAAATATTCCTCCTAATTTTTCTGAAAATGGCATAGAGGTAGCTCAAATTGATTTTATTGTTTGTGATATACTTAGGGATGAATCTTTTGTAGAATTTGCTTGTGAAAAATCGATAGAGGTACCTAGTGTTAAATTGGCTGAATATGAAACATGTGGTGATACATATCATGAAAATGCTGAATGTGAAAAATTTTTAGAAGTGCCTAGACTTGATGTTGATTTTTGTGATGAGTCTCTTGATATGTCTTATGTTGAAAATAATTTTGAAAAATTCATTGAGGCACCTATAATTGATTTCATTGGTTGTAATACATTGCTTGATACATCCTTGGCAAAAGATAATTGTGAAATTTCTATTGAAGTGCCAAAATTGATTTTATTATTTGTGATGAATTTTTGGATGCATCTTTTGTGGAAAATAATTGTGAAACATTTATTGAGGCACCAAGAATTGATTTAATTGGATGTGATGCAGTTTTGGATACATTTCATGTAGAGACTGATATTATCTCATTCCTTTCTTACCCTGCACGCTTGAGGGAGGTATTACATTGTTTTGCAGGGTCTAGAAGACTCCCGGAGTGGGTGCTCCATCTGAACAGACTCCAACCTCCTGGAAGAACTTTCAAAAGGCATCAAGAGGGAGGAGTAGATCTTACTTTAATTCGAAGCACTCCACCTCTTACATGGGTCTTGTACCTAAATCGCTTGCGGCCACCGGAGCAATTTTCTGTAAAATTCAAGTGTGGGGGAGTCCTAGTTCTCTCAGCCACTCATGTGCCTCCACTACCACAATGGAGGCTACTGCTTGATAGACTCCGTCCACCAGAAATAAAGAGGAGATTGTTTTTTTTTCTTGCATTTTCCTTCACTTTTATGATTTCTAGAATTTTCTTTAAATTAAGTCCTTGCTAATAAATGCATGAGTAGAGTAGAATGGCTAGGAGTCATTGTAGATACCATTTTAGTTTTCTTGGAAATTTATTTCTTGCATGTTTGGGAATAAATGTATCCCTTTAGGTTATCTCCATAGCATTTTAGAGTCTTTTGAAAATAAATTAAATTTGGTTGTTAAAACTTAGGGTTTGAGCTCATGGATGAATTCTTGGATGCTTGAGTACTACTTTGCTTTAGATTCTTAATTGAGGACTTGAGATGAATTATTTTTTCCTAGTGAGAATTAGCCTTATATTTGTGACACACATATGTTATTGTACTCTAGAACTTGCTTAGGTTCTTTCAAAACCATATTTCAATGATTGGATCACATTTATAGAAGCTAATAAATTTGTTTACCCTTCCATGTCAATTTTTGGCACTAATCATGTCTATTCTATTTGTCTTTCCTTATTCCTACTCTTAACCCCATTTTTCTATGGATTTGTTTACTTGGGATGTTTTCTTGATGCTACTTTGCCCGAGACGGACAAAGATTTAAGTGTGGGGGAGTGACTAGTGTTTTGGAAAGATTTGGTATCAAAGAGGCATTTCATATCAAGAAAAAAAAAATTTGCAATTACATGTGCCAAGAATGAGTTTGAGTGAGTTTGAATTCCAAGAATGAGCAAGAGAGATAGAAGCAATTGGAGATCTAGATTCTTGATTATAATTTGAAGATCCAAGTGGCACGCAATGAAAAAAAAGGGGGGGGGATCTGCAATGAAAAGGAAATTGGCACGCCAAGCAAAAGTTGTGCCAAAGTGAAAAAAAATCTGCCACTTTGGATCAGAAACGATGTGAATCAGGAATTAAGAGGTCTGAGTTGGGAAGTCAAGATCAGCAACACCTTGTAAAGTCCGAGTTGAAGCTGAGAAAAAGTCTGAATTCTGTGCAAGAATTTGTGCCAAAAACAGTTTGTGCAGATCAGTGATGAAAGTGAGCTGAAATGATACAAGTTGAACTGTTCTGAATTGAAATAAATGCAAGGGTGCTGACAAGGATTAAGAACAAAACTCTTTACCAGTTAGCAGAAATTTTGGAGATCAGAAATGTTGAGAGTGTAAGCTAGAAATGCAGCTAGAAAAGGAAAAGTTAGATGGAATGCTAGTGAGGCAGATTTGTGTCAAGTTGAAGCTGAAATTAGATTTTCCGAAGCTGTGAAGTGGGGAAATAAGCACACAAATGTGTCACAAAGTCTTGAGAGCAACCACTGCTGATCAAAACAGAGAAAGAAAAAAAAACAAGTGGTTGCCAGGAATTTCAGATCAAAACCGAGAACTTGCAATGCAGTGTAGTCAAGTTCAGCACCTCATTTCGAAGTGAAGCATTCAAACTCTCCACTTATATTGCTGTCAAGGAATTAGATGATCGCAAGGATGAAGAACTTGAAGATTATGATTCTGATATTAATTTTGGGAAGTTGAAAGTTGAAACAAGGTTGGCACAATGATCAGTATGGTTGCAAAGAAAAAAAAAAAGAAGAAACAGTTTGATCAGCTCTTGTGAAGTAGTTTATTTAAAAGTTTGGAAGCCAAATTGCAAAGAAAGAGTGCGCATGATGAAGATAAACTTGAGTAGAGACTTAGCTGCAACTTAAATAAGAAAACTTCGGCAGCCAAAAAAAAAGAAGAAGAAGAAGCAAAATTGGAACACAAAGGAAGTTTGGCATCATGAAGCAAGTGAACCAACTGATTGGTTTCTTTCATCTGAATTAATATCTTGCTTTCGTACAAGTCTGACCTTGCTAAAAAAAAAAGAAAAAAAATCAGAAAAGGAAAAAGAGGAAGCAAGGTTAGCACGCAAAAGGCAATTTGGCACATTGAAACCAACCAAGTTTCCTTCACCCAAATGAAAAGCATTATCCAAGTTCACTCCATCACACTTTTGATCTCACCAGAGGACTGTAAAGAGAAGCAAAGCACATTGGAAACATTCTTGAGCAACCAAGTCTCCCACTTTATCCATTTTTCCATTTTCTTGGCTTTTTCTCCATTTCTTACCATTTTCCATGTTTTCACTTGTTTTTGTAGATGTGAATCCTAATCATGACTAATGGTGGAGATTAGATAACAAGAAAGCCTATGGTAGTGCAAGAAGCATGTGTGTTTGAGTGAGCTCCACTTCCATCATCAACTTAGAACTTAAGGAGAGAGCCACCAAAATTTTTCTTGAAAGGCTAGTGAGTTAAATTCATCTCAATGACTCATGATGGATGAAAAGGCTAAGTTGTTTATTTAAGGACGAAAAACTAATCCATGAGCTTAGATTTTTGAGAATTGACAACCTTAGGTAATTTCTTTTCATTTGCTTCTAATTATGCTTAAGAAAATCTAGGGATACATACTTAGTGGTTTCGGGAAACGGTCAAGCTTAAGTGTGGGGGAGTTGATAAGTACCATTTTATTGATTATTTTAGTTGCTAAAATCTATGTTTGACCCATATTTTCCTTGCTTAATTGTGAATTTACCCTAGGTTCTTGAAATTATTGCTATTTTGGACTTAATTGCAAATCTGTACATATTTGGATTATTTGGCCACTAAATTTTTGATCTATTTTTGTAGGCATGAAGGATCATGGACCTAGGGCATACTGGGTCAAACTTGAGTCGGAAGTGGACCCAGATCGAGTTATCAAGCTTCGGATTAATCTGGGCCGTCCAATTCAAAAGTGGCTAGATTTGAGCCATCTGGGACCATCTGAAGCAATCCAAGCTAGGGTTAGGGCTGATCAAGCACTCAGATCAAGATCTGAAGGTTTCATGCCAATCAGAGCTCATTCAACCGTTGGATCAAGCTCAGAGGGTTCTAGATTGTCCATTCAAAGATTAGGTTGATCTGGACCATCCGTTGCACATCTGGAGGATCCGAGCTACCACGAGGCAGATCCTGACCCTTGATCAACATCATCAAAGTTTGGGTCAGATCGGATGAAGATCAGCCGTTGGATTTTCTCCAAACAATCTGGGTCGTCCATTCTTATGTATTTAATCAAACTTCACCCGCAGTTCAGCCTCGTCGCGTCTTCCTCGCCGCAACTTCCTGTTTCGTTTGTTCTTCATTTCTCCAGTAGATTTTCTTCATCCAAGGGGCGTGACCCCTCAATTCTTCTACTAGATCGAGTGCTAGGCCATTGGGAAGTTCATCCGTGAAGTTTCTAGCCTCAATTTGCCCAAGAAACAGAGTTGAGTGAGGGTTTCCTCAGCTCTGCCATTTGCTTCCTTTGGATCGGTTGTGCTCCATTTCCATTCACCCGAGCAATTCAGAGGGGTTCCCTGGAGTGTTTGGATCATCCACAAGCTGCAGCGCAATCGGACACAGCTGAATTGGAGGAATTCAAATGGAATTTTCAGAATTGAGCAAGCTGAGTTGGAATGGATCGCAGATTGAGTTTTTCCATTGATTTGATGAGCTTAGGGGTTCGAGGCTCACCCTTGCGTGACGAACAAGGAGAACTTGAGCTATGGGAGGATTGAGGATTAGTTTTTCGTAGCTAATTTCACTGTATTAGCAGTAATTTCGATTCTGAATTTTGTTCTGTTGCTGTCATTCGTATCAATTATTTCAGTCTCAATTTTCTGAATTGTTCAGTTGTAATTAGGTTTTAGTTCTCAAGTTTGCAAGCATTAGATAGGTAGTTTGTTAGTGAGCAATTGCAATTCGTTTAGTTGTTTTGTAGCTAAGTATCTTTTGCGTGCCATTTCTTTTCCAGCGTATCAGTTTTTCTTCATCCTGCGTATCAGCTTTCTTCTCTGAATTTCCCTTTAGCTTCTGAATGCTTCAGTTTATTTCACATTTAGTGTGTTAAATTGGTTGATCTAAGTTTGTTTCACCTTGTAGCTTCATTTCTGAGTTTTGTTCAGCTTGAAATTCTGCATACAGTCCGTTTCATCACCTATCAGCCCTGTTCCTGCACATTTCAGCTTAGTTCTGAATTTTTCAGATTATTTTGAATTCAATGAGTTTCTGGTTTTAATACCTGAGATTAAAGACAATATTTGGTTAGTTAATGAGTTGGATTTGAATTTGTTTAGCCTTCAGTCTCATTCATGCAAACTGGCTCAGCTTGTTGAGTGCCAATTTTCATCTTGCGTCTCATCTCCAGTCCAGCCATGTTTCGTGTTTTCTTTCCTTTCTGCATTGATGTCAAATAACACTAGTTGAATTCAGCTTGTTTCTCTGAACTTAGATTAATGCATCCGAACTCGGTTTACTCTATTAAATTCTGCATTTGAATTGCTGAATTCCTGCATTTGGTCTGAAATCGCAATTCTGCTACAGGTTTTGTTTCATGAATTTTAATCCTGCAGCTTTGAATTTCTGTTTCAATCACTAGTTTTCTTCACTCAATCACGCAGAGCATTTCATTTATAGCTTTACCTACCAGCTGCACTGATCAATTTATCTTTGAATTGGCAGTTTAATTTTTGCATTCATCAGCAGATTTCAGCACATAAACACCTCCCTTGTGTATCAAGTTTGTTTCATTCTTTCACTATGTTTCAAGTGAGACTCCAGCCCTAGTTTGTGCCAAGTTGAATGCAAATTCTAGTGTGTTATAGAGATTGAAATTAGCTTGTTTTTTTATCTAGCTTGTCACTGAATTTCAGTTGTGATTTCTGCATCTCAATTTGAAATTCTGCACCTCTAATTGAATGAAGTTTCGGCATTGAGTGGTGTCAAAAATTAACACAACTTTTGGAGTACCATTACATTCGGAACAGTGTGTTTTGCATTAAGTGGCTTCTGAATTTTAAATCCCATTACTGCTCAAGTTTATATTTCTTGCACTTAGTTTTAATTCTTGGCACATAAGCTTTCTCCCATGCGTATCAAGTAGTTTCATTGCTGCATTATAAATCAAGTGAATGCTTCGGATTTGATAGATAAATTCAGTACAATCGGTGGTGCACTTTGAGATTGAATTCAGATTTGTTTTCCAAGTTGGCTACTTTACATTGGTTAATTAAATCCATTATTAGTGAGTCCTTTAGTGCCAACTTCTTGTTTAGTTCATTGGGTTAAGTTTCTTCTCTTTTAATTGCAATTTCATTTCCGATTGCAACCCAAAACTCAAATTTTGTTTGAAACCCAAAATTCACAAACGACACATAACTCGAGCTCGAATCAAATAACCTCAACTAGTCCCTAGGAAAAATACGACCTGTGGCCCCTTTACTACGTTTTCATTCTTTGATTGCAAAAAGGGTTTCCAGCATTTTTATAAATATCTAAATTTGAGACCCACATTTCGTGACAGCTTATTTTGAGGGCATCAGTCACACACTAAGAACACGAAGATTGGGAGATTAATTGCTTAGTTTGACTATGATTTGATCCGAATTGGATTAATTGAGTTAGACTCAAGTGAATCCAATTGGATTATGAGATTGAGATCTAATTTGAGTTAGATTCATTTAGATTAGATTCAACCACATTTGAATGAAATATTAATTCATTAAAATGTTTAATAAATTAATAATAGAGGAAGATGACAAGTTCTTCTTCATTGGATGAAGAGAAGTTGAAGAGTCACATGAGAAAATGTGCTCTAATTGGGTTTTTATTGGCATTAATAGAGGGAAGCTAAAGGGACAAAAACACTTCATATTTATAGGATGAGTATAAAATAGTTTTTCTTGTCATTTGGATGGAGAACTTGTCATTTTTTCTTCCCCTCCTTCTCTTGGTCGAAAACCCTCTTCTCCCTCTCCTTCTTCCTTTGTGAATCTCCTCTTGTGGCTAGCACCACAAAGGTGATTCTTCTCTGAAACTTGAGAGATCGTGTTTGTGTGGATATGCATAGAGGCACGAACACTTGAACGTGCAAGAGATTTGGCATACCTCAGACAAGCAGGATATGCGAAAGACACGCGCTAAAGGTATAGCTATACGATATGAATTTATAAATTAACTTTGTATGAGCTTTCTTTCGCATGGATCGCTCATGGGATCTATTATTTCTGCTGTGATTTTTAAATATTTTTTCATATAGATCCCTACAGTAGTGAGTCATAATGGACATCATTAAGGCAACCACATTCCTGGCAGAGCTTCCCAACTGTTCTCATCTAGAATAATTAGTACCAGACTTATACACTTAACAAGTTAGAGCTAACCCTGAGTTAACTAATCATAAGTACCCATATGGGCAGGTTGGGTTAGTGAGGTGACATCCAATTTTCATGATGAAAATAAAAAGGGAGTGAGTGGTTTATGGTGCAATATTAGAGTTCAAGGAGAGGTTTAGATTCAAGATTAAATTTTGAAATCTCATAACTTCGCTTTGAGCTTTCCTAAAGATTTAGGAACTCAAAAATCATTGTTTCTTCAGTAATAGAAGTTTAGGACATGTTTTGAGGGGATGGTCTTCCTTTAAAGCACAATTTTCATTTCATTGATAAAGACAAGAAGTTAATGTGGATTGGGAATCTTTGTTGTGATGGGTATACGCTCAAGGTTAAGCATTGAAAACAATAAAAGGTATGAGACTTTCACTGGATATCTTTGATTAAATTGGCTCTCGGGGTGTGAGTTTTTCATGTGTGTCAAAGGAGGAGAAAATCTAGGGTTAATTAAGCTAAAAAGTTAGTTTAACTTGAACATATCGTCAAACATCAAAAAGGGGGAGCTTGTTGGTGCAATCGTCCTCAGGTTAAGGTTGGCCAGTTTGACTGAGCTCGAGTGGGTTCATGTTTGAGTTTCGATGTTTGACAAGATGTGTGTAATAAATCAAGTGGGTCAAGGCTGATTAGATGTTTCTTGAGGTTGGCTAATTTTGATGTTTCTTGAGGTTGATTGAGTCAAGGTTGTTTAACAAGATGTGGTGCAATTGTCCTTGAGGTGGATGCTTCTTGAATTTCTTCTCCCTTAGATGTTGAACATCTCTTTGGATTTGTCTTTACTCGGCAGTGTAGAGGGATCTTCATGAAGTCTTGAAAATTTATTCTACAACTCCTTGACATCTTGAAATTCTCCAATTTTGCTCAAGACAGTGCTTGACAATAAATTAACCAATAACTTAGTTACTTTGTCATTAGCCTTGCATCTCTTAATTTGCTTCTCATTCGATTTGCTTTTCTTGAGGAGTTTTCCCTTGCCATTGGTTGGAGCTTCAAAACCCTCCATTAGAGCAAACCATTGCTCTATCTCCATCATAAAGAAATTTTCAATCTTTGACTTTCATATATCAAAGCTTGTAATTTTGAATGGCGGAGGTGCCCGAATATCATAACCAAGCTCCATTTTGAAGTTGAATCACTTGATCTTGACTTTAGAAATTGGGGCTTCTTCTTCTTCAATTTCTTCTTCTTCCTATACATCTTGCTCTCTTGGTGATTAGTCCAAAGAAGAAACCTTGCTCTGATACAACATGTTAGACATGTCGAATGCTAGAAGAAGGGTGATTAGCTTTGATCTTTGCTCTTTATAGATTTGTTGCAGCGGAAAACATAAGCAATGATAACATCTTCTTTTTACTTGGTATCAACCTCCTTGAGGTGACTAATCTAAGGGTCCACTCTTTCTCACTCTCACACCCACTATGAACGTCTCCTTCATGGAGGCGGAGAAGCCTGGTACAAACTCACAAGAAAACACCATAAGTTACAAGAAAATGCAAGATGAAATCTTACAAGATTTATAACAATAGCTCTTGTTTATCTTGCTTTCTTCTAGATTGGAATCACCCCTTGATGCTTGGAAATGCAATAGCAATTTGCTCCAAGAACGCACAAGAATAGCTGAAGAAGGAAAAAGAAGAGTTGCCCTTCAACCCACGTAAAAACCCTATATATGCGCGACCTAGGGTTCTTTAATCAATTACCCAATTGATTACCATGTTAGAACTAGCCGTTCAATGACTATATTTTAAAACTTAATTGGACACCCAATCGATTAAGAAGGACTTAATTGATTGCCTAATCAATTCATTACCTTTCTGTGCTCTTGCACAACATAGCCCAAATCGATCACCTGATCGATGACCAACCCTTAATCAACCACCTAATCGATTAAGATGACCTCTGTTCTCGTGACAAAAGCCCACCAATTAATTACCAGATTGATTGGTGTTGCTCTTAATCGATCACCAATCGATTATGGGTCATTCTATTTTCATGAGAAACAGTGGTTCAATTGATCACCTCATCAATTGGATTAGGCCAATTGATTAACTAATCGATTGCCCATACCCTAACCTACCTAAACCAAGTCTAGGGTTCCCTTTACCCAACCTCAGTCAACCATAACCTATTAGGACTTTCCGTTGCCTACTTCCCAACTAAGACTTCTCTCATACCAAGTGTTTAGGTCCTAGCTAACCCACCTTGGACTTCACCTTGTTCCCAACTAGGACTGTCTAGTCCCACTAGGCTTCTGCTTTGCCTATTCCTCAAGTTAGAATTTTACCAATCAAGTCTCCAGTCAACCTTAACCCACTTGACTTATTACACACATCTTATCAAATATCCAAACTCAAACTTGAACTTACTTGAGCTCATTCAAACTGGTCAACCTTGACCCGAGGACGATTGCACCAACAAATACAATCAAGAGACAAGAAATAAATCAATCTACAATCCAATGCAAAAATAGAGAAGAAAGAGAAAATTTATCTATGTAATGCCGATCTTCTTGGATGCAATCCTTAATCCAGAGGTGGACAGATCACTAAAGATGATTAAGATGAAAGCTCTAGAATTTCACTGGGAGAACTTTTCCCCAAGGAAGAGGCAGAGCCCCAAATCCAAGATGAGTCAAAGAATGGGTTTCTTAACTCTCTTTTACCTCTCCTAAATTTCTAGATTCGGCCCCATGGATAGGGCTTCATCAAAATGGGGATTTCACCTCTTAAACCTAGTTTTCTTAGTTTGACCCTAAACTAAAGGTGTATCTCATGAAATTATCTTTATTTTGATGGGTGGAAGGACTTGTGGCTCCAATCGAACCGAAAGTTATGACCGTTCGAAGTTTGGTCTACAATTTGAGCGGAGGATGTGACACGGTTGTGCCTTTTTAGCATGGCTTCTACGTGCTTTTCTCTATTGAATCCTGAAGAAAAGTTGTGGATCTTGAAGTTATCGACATTTTGTAACTTGGAAGGGCCTGCAATTCCAACCGAGTACACAGTTATTGTTGTTTTACTTTTAGTTTGCAATCTACCCAAAATTCGGCACGGGCCTTACTGTTCATGCCACACAAAGAAGGCATGGCATGGTCGTGCATCTCTCGGCTCAAAGTGCATGGTATGACCATGTGCTTATCTAGAGAGCTTGGCATAATCATGCCTTAAGACATGACCTGCCTATGTATATCACTAGAAGAATTAGACACAACCGTGTCTATGGGCATGACTCAACCATGTATATCACTGGACTCACCTTGGGGAAGCTCTAGGAGACTCGGCTATGCCTCTGGGTATGTCAAGACCGTGTAAAACTCAGGAGGAAACTGGGCATGTGGTTTAAGGGACACGATCGTGCATCTTAGCACGACACGGTCGTGTGTCTTGATGGTTTTGCCTCCCAACTGCGTTTTCCCTCCAATTTGATTCAAAATCACATCATGTCAAGTAAAAACAAAGAAAGAGAAGATCTTCGAATAAATATAGTAGAAGTAAAAAAAACATAGAGCAATAGGATGTGATAAAGTAGATCATGCTCATGAAATGTAAGTGAATGTGCGTCAATCAGTGCCTAAAAACATATAACCTACACACATCTCTTTACCACCTAAGGATCACTCCCTTAGGATCAATACTAACCTTGTAAGTCTACCTAACCTAATACGTTTCTTGCTTAGACTTCCTCCAAGAGTTTACCACCTAAGGTTCACTCCTTAGGATTTCACCATCTAAGATACACTCCTTCAAGATCAAGCCTACCAAGCATTCTTGGCCCTGAAATTGAAATTTCACCCATCAAATCATCATTCTTGACCTATTTGGATTATTTCTTACTAGTTATCTAGTCAACTTTGACCTGACTATATTTTACTGTTGCTAGTCACCTAGTCAACTTTTTACCTTGCTATACTTAACTCACTTCCAAATATCAAGTCTTGTTTGGATCAACCCCTGATCAAACTTGACCTGACATAGGTATATTGTCAAATATCGAAATCTTGGAGGCTAATTTAACAAATAGTTGGAAGCTAGAGTTGGACGAACCCTCAGAAAATCAAAGCATATCTAGTAGTCTGAGTGACCAAACCATGTTCGGACAATGGACCCAAGCTGATCTAGGTGACTAAACCATGTTTAGGCTACCAGACAATGTAAAAGCTACCAAACCTGACTTGGTTCAGGCTATTGAAATATGTTTGATTTAACGGAACCATGAAATTTGATCGTGTTTGAGTGATGTGGTCAATGGATGAAGTTTAACTAAGCTCTAGGTGACTAGCAGTGTTCCATGCCATCAAAATTAGCTAAGTCAGCCTGATCTAGAGTCAAAGAAAATCAATGTTGCAACCAAGTTAGCAAAGGTGGGCGACCTGAATGTCTTCTAAGTGATCGGACAAATGTCGATCGGGGTCTATAAAGGGAGGTAGAGACTCGAGGTTTATTATTTATTTCACATTAAAATAAATAAATTTGTCTCTACTCTTAGTTTACAAAGATTTGCTCATACGGTCCGAGAAGAGCCAGGAGGAGTGTTACAATATTCAAGGCTTCTAGACCAGATCGACACTTTGTTTGTGTTTGTTAATTATATGCTTTTGTATTTAATTATGTTATTGTGTTTGTGTTCTGGATTGAAATTTTGTAAGAGTTTTCTTCGTTGTTGGAAGATATCTAGAAAGGACAAAGAAAATAGTAAATGGTGTTTCATGTATAACCTTGGACATAACAACCATGGGAGATTGTAGACCAAGTGAAAAAATTCCGATGTGTTTCCTATCTTCATAGTTTTATTCATTATTCATATTATCCGCTGTGTACTAACTCTATAGATGTTGTGGATCGGTCCTACACGCTATTCACCCACCCCCCCCATAGATCGGTCTTATAGTTAGGACTTCTCACTTTGTCTAAGTCAATCTCGACTTATCAAGACTTCTCACTTTGTCCAAGTCAATCTCGACTTATCAAGACTTCTCACTTTGCCTAGGTCAATCTTGATATGTCAGAGCTTCTACCAAACTGTCAAGCATTTGATCATCCTTGATCTGCTTAAACTTTACCAACTTACTTCTAAACATCCAATTAACCATTACCTACTTAGATGTTACAATAATTTGGTCAAGTTTGACCAAATTAGTTGATCAACCTTATTCAAATTCAAATATATTTTCAAACATCAAAATCCTAGAGACCATTCCGTCAATAATTTTCCTTTTCTTGAGTGACAAATATGTCTAAGTTAGGCTAATCACTTAATATAACTTCTTAGGTCTTATGCCAAAATCAAAGAATTAGAGTTTCTAACTTAAACCCTTTTTTTCCTCCTTTAGCATATATAAATAAAATAAGGCTATCTACCTTTTAAATTAAAATCCTAAAGACCTACTTAGTTGTTGCACCAAAAAAACTTAAGTTTTAAAAATTTAAATCCCCTTTTCTACCTTCTTAAAATACATTATCCATGAACCCTAAACCTTATTTATCCCTTCCTTTTCTAGTTGCAATACAAGATCCTATCATCGCACTCAAGATGAAAAATATAATAAAACGCCCTTTTAATATTTTTCTAAAATGGGTGTCATTTTGATAATAATGAGAATAAGGGTTGCCTTCTTAAAATTTGCAGAAATAAATAAACTTAGTGTGCTAAGTATACTCAAAATACAATTAGGTGGATTTTGATCTGCCAAAGAAGTTATGTAAACAACCAAACGTTACATGAGGATCCGATTTTGTTGTCCAAATATAAAAAAAATCTTTTTAATACTCTTTATTTTTTTTTTATTTTTTCAATCTTTCAATCTTAATAAGTTTAACTATACAAGATGTATGGTATCTTGCCGAGAGACTGGCAATACTGAACGGATGAGTGTTATCATTATTTGCCTCAACTATACAAGATGTATCGACTTCTCTATATGATTTGCACTTGAACCACGTTGTTGCCAACTAGCTGAATTCACCAAAATGCTTGGGACGCCAGAAAAAATCACAAAATGCTTGAATTCGATCATTGATCAAAATACATAGTACACATGCCGGCCAGTAATAAACATCATGTTAGATGACAAACGTAACAACTGCCGATGCAAGTTACAGATAGAATCATTTAAAGTCACAGGATGAATTTTGCATACAATTATCATACACTGACCCTTTCCAGACCCTGCATTGGCAGGTGACCAATATGCTTTGGCTATGTATAGGCAATGGCCAGCTACCACCATGGTCCACTGAGCCATTAAGAAGAGCACAGTGAAAACCTAGTTTTAGCAGTTCCTCTCTGGCACCACCATCTTCTATGAGTTTCCTCACCATCTGATTTTTTAAGCATGAGCAGTGCTTTCTTAGTTTCATGCAAATGCTTCTTGTATTCCTTCTTCCAAGATGCATACACAGCCTTCAACTTTCGAAGTTCTTCGAGTGATTTCTTAGCATACTCTGTCTGCCCAGACTTCACATCCCCAAGCCCTCTTGCTTCATCCTCAAACATCTGTTTCTGCTTCTCAAGCTCCTTTGCTAGCTGATAAACAGGACAAGTAGTACCTTTGCAATCCACATTCCTACCCACTACATTTTTATTTGGTGTTCCATCAGGGTTTTGTCCAGCGCCAGCAAGTTGCTTGGCAGTGTTGCTGGCTAGAAGGCTCTTCTGAACTACATCGAGGCTCATCTGTATTACCAAACATTTGTATACATCAAAATTGTATATCAGATTGCATATGCACAAATTGCAGAAGCTTTAGAAGGATTTCAAGGTGGGGCCAACGAAAATTTAGAATTCTAGAACTTTAATAGAGGAAAGAATTCCAAATGAGATGAATTTTTATATAGATTTATTAGTAAAAAATCTGTCTAAAAAAGGATTTTTTTACGTACGATGAGAAGCCCCAAAGGGTGAATTAGGAATTTATTTGATAGGAGACCATAACATTTTCCTTGGGATGGAAAATTCGTCCACCCGACTTAAGTTTGCAAATCCTTCTCCAGTTCAAATTTCAGTTCATTCTATTGTCTCCACCACTTTCAACTTTGGGAAGGTAGAGAGAATCAATAAAATGTTGTAGAAAAGAGAGATTAATTTCCAGAAGTATCACCTTGAATGGCGATTTGATGATTGATTAATTTCCAGAAGTACTCGAGAACACAATTTTTTTCTCTCTCGTAATAATGAAAAGAAAGTTAGCATTCTCCTAAACTATTTGATTGCCATATCAGAAAGCCATAGGATGAGGTAAAAACATTTTTGCAATTTAATCAGTCTCACCGTGAGAGTTTGTATCTGTTTCTGATATAGATCCTCCATCGAGTGGATTTTCTCCTCACACAGTGACCACTTCTCTTGATACATCTGAACTTGTGCAAGTAATGCAACGTTCTCCTCCTCTTTTTGTCTCAATTCTTCCTTTATAGAGTCAAGCAGCTTCTCAAGTTCTTCTAATCTTGAAGCGCCATCCACCAAATCCTGTCATATTGATTATAGATAAATTTATTTAAAATGAGCAAACTAAATCCAGGTCTTGCAAATATATCAACGTTTAAACTATTTAAGTTCCAAAAACAAATAATACATGTGTTTCATCCATGTTATGTAGACCAATATGTTCATTAGTATTATCAATGAAGCAGAACTGGATTGCTTTCGGCTTGAAAGTCCAATCCTTCTTATGATACATGCCAAAGAATAAGAGAGAAATCAACATGTAAAACATTTGCACTAAGTTAATCATCTTGGAATTCTCTGGCATTTTACTGATATGTATACAAAGTAAGTTTTCCATCCTTCAATTTTAAACTCTAGTTCTTATCGATCTCTGTTAAGTCAATTCACGCTATGCATGAATTTAGAAAAGTGAAAAATGCATGGGCATTGGGTTAAAACAAAATGGTTGAAACATAACCCACATTCATGGTAAATCCCTTTACATTAGCACAAAAAATTTGAAAGTCATGAAGTATGAGAATAAATTTATGCAGTTTGCACAATGCTGAACGGCCAAGGATAAAAAAAGTCAACTTTTGAAGAAATCAAAGTTTATTCATGTGGAATAAGATGTCTTGTCATTTTTAAGGATTAAAGACATCAGAATTACTTACATCCTCAACGAAATGAGGCTTTTGTTCCGTGGCTTCCTCGTAGGAATCTGATTCCTGTGATTCCTGTTCGTCTGACCTATTTGGTAAAATGATATCATTTCTTGGTTCAGACAAATCCTGCCTTGCCTTCACCTCCGTTACATCAGCAGGTTCCTTGGATGAGAATTCAGCAAGGTCGGTTTCAATCTTAAATTTCTTATTCTTTGTTGAGGGCGGCCTCCGTTTCAAGGTGGGTCGGGAGGGCAATGACGGTGGGACGTCCTTAGGCTTTTCATCCCTCAATTTGAGGGCAGCCAACATTTCTTCAAGCATGCTGCGGGCAGAGGTAGGAATCGCCGGCAAAGCGGACGACATGTTGACGTCGGAATAGAATCCCAAAAATCGAACCAAAATTTTGATTGACTCAATAAGAACACCATTCCATCGGAATCAAATAGAAGATACCTAAACACCAACAGATCACAAAAACAACATATGTTATTTATAAAGCTACCAATTCGATTCCTAGAAGGCTCAAAATACAGGAAACAGATATATTCAGCAAGTGACAGCCTTTGTTGCATCGCAATACGAATGCAATCCTTTGTTCCAAGAGATATTGATATAACTTTGAAAATTTGAAGCGCTACTGCGTACAAAAGACAGAAAAATTTGCACAAAGATTGAAACTTTGCATCAGTTTCACAGAATCGGACCAGAAGAACAAAACGATTGCTGACGATGAGGGCTGTTGATCCTTGTGTTGCGTATTCCAGATATGGAGAAAGAAATACTAACGAAGAGATGCATCAACTAATTTAGCAATCTGCGCGAGAGATGAATCGACAACGAACACGTGAAATTTGGAAAGAGACAACAAAGCGACTACGAGACGTGAAAAAAAATAAAAGGACGGAGATCGTAGAATAGAACGACCCCGTTCCTCTTACAGGTTTGAAGAAAAAAGGATTATGAATGGCGAAAGAAGGGAATATCCCAAATAATTTTTACACAATGAACCTTAGACATACATGTATGTGAACGATTCCACAGGTCGGTTAAAAAACGAAATATCCCAAATTTTTTAATCTTCACGTAGTTAATAATGAGAAAAAAAAATTAAAGAGACGTGCCTTTTTTTTATTTGTAATTAAAATGGCCTTCATCATTATCGTGAAATTTAGCACTCTAAACTCAATAAGTTGAAGCACCTTTACTTATGCCATCAACAAACTAGACCCAAAGTCTAAACCTAACCCAATCATTGCCACATTCTTGAAATCTATTTTACACTTGTCATGTAGTGTCTCCACTACATATTACATTTTATCGATATTTTTTTTATAAGTATGTATTATATATGAAAAAAATATATATAATGTTACTACTTCTGAGTGACTCATATTTTAACATAATATCATATCCGAGTATATATGCACTTGTATACTAAGGGTATATTTGGTCGAGGGATTTTCGTGATAATCTTAGTTATCCATCTAAGGTTATCAATGAAAACTCTGTTTGATTTAGAAAATAGACGATTCCCGAATAATGATTAATATATGACAAGTCAGTAAAAGAGCATATTCAACCCGGAATTGAAAAATCAAGAAAAAGTAAAGTTTTTCTTGATTCCAGGGTTAAGATAATTTTTTTTTCCAAATTTAACCTTCACTATTTACCATTTATGGCAGAAATAACCTTAACAATTAATTAAATTACATTTCACGCTACTTAAATCTTTTTGTTGCTGACTCACGCCTCGACTCATGCAAATGCAACCCATGACGAAACCCTAGCGGCGATTCGAAGTCTTCGTCTCACCTCGTGGCGATTCGAAGTCTTCGTCCCACCTCGCGGTGATTCCCTAGCTTTCGTCCCACCTCGCAGCGGGACCCTAGTAGCGCACGATCGCAACCCACCTCCCGATTTTCCGATCGCAATTGTAGTAGCACACGAAGAACCCTAGTATTCTTCACAGGTATTTATTTTCGTGTACTTTCCATCTTGAGATAATTTTTTTCATTTGATTTTTATCATTTCATTTCTTGCTTTGTTGGTTTTTATCATATATTTTGTTCGTCTATTGATTTTTTGATTTTATTGATATGGACTCCATTAAATGATATGGAGTTTGCGTAAAGGCTTGAAATGATATGGACTCTGTTAAATGATATGGACTCCTCTATTTATTTTGATATGGACTCCTCTGTTAAATGATATAGACTCCTCTGTTTATTTTGATTTTGTTCCCATGTTGATTCCTTGAAACTAGAATGATATAAACTCCTCTGTTTATTTTGATTTTTCATGATTGATTTGATTTTTATAATTTTTGATATTGCTATAATTTCTGATATTTCTTTTATCCTTTCTATTTTTTTAGTATCAGTAGTTTCTCAAATTCTCCCAATTCTTTTCTTAGTGATAGCTACCTTGATATGTTTTTTTCTATTTACTTTTCGTTGCCCTATTTTCATGATAAGTTGATATGGATCGATTAGCAGTAAGGCAGGAGATGAAGATAATTTCTATACTTATACGCAAATAGAGGATGGAAAGGAAGTTATTTATGCTTTTACTATTGACGGATGTCTTAGCTATCAAGAGTGTTAGTAATATGAGAGAAGTGTCCTAAGGCAATCGCCTTATGATTGTAATCATTTACTTTAATAAATGAATATTCACTATTTGAGTATACATGTTCATGTATTTGATTGAGATCTTAAACTCATTTACTGAATGTCCGCAATACAATTCACAGCATGAGAGAATTTGTGATGGATTCACAACTAGTGATTATCTCTACATGTGCCATTGTGAAGTATTGAAATTATCCCTAGTCGACGAATTGATAAAGACGGGCACTATCAATTCTGTTGAGACTAGCATGGGTTATTCTCTAATTAGCTGATTCTCACTGGCTGGTGACATTGGGATGTCCGGAGATAAACATGAATGCTAGTTAAGGGAACTAGTTCATTGGAGTGACTGGCTGTAAAACTTCATATGGTAATCTATATATAGACATGTCAGTGAAGTTCTTACTGCAGCTTAAGTGCGATGTTCCTTTGACTTGCGATGTTCAAGTCATCTTGGTCATGGAGACTTATACTTTAACATCTTAAGCAAGCCTCTCCAAGGAGGTATGGACCCAGGATGGTTGGGTATAAGCCGAAGTGCCCGAAGATGTTTGAACAGCCTACAAAGGATTCACCACTCCTTGCGAGGAGATGTATACCCAAGGCCTATCGTCGGATTGTTACTCAAAGCCTCTGGCCAGAGCATGACATGTTTAGAGTATGAGTCTCTTATATACATGAGAGTAATTAGAATCCAAAGGACGAGAGAACGTTACTTGGGCTAGGTGTGAAGTAGTCAGCCTAGTGGGGACTGACACACATAGACCGTGTCCTGAACCAAGTGGGTATAAGATGGTGAAGGGAATGAGGCACGATTCATTAGAGCTGCTGAAGGGTTTTAGAATTATTTCTGAGGTCAACCGTTGATCTTTCGATTAATTGGGGATCATGATATACTACTAGGTGTCACTCATGATCGTTCTATAATTGGTTAATTATAGACGGCTAACATAAATCGAAATTCTATTTAGTCACACGCACTACGAGTAATCCGAGGGATTTAAAACGAGTTGAAAATTAGATTCTCCGATCAAGAGAAATAAGTCGAATCTGAATTTATCAGAGGCGCATCAGAAGCTTAAAATGGCTAAGTCTTTTGAAGGTTTATTGGGCGAATTAAATGAGTTTAATTCGCGAGGAGGCGGCTTGGTTTGGCTGGCCAAAGAGGGTCCCCACCCTCTTTGGTTTGGCCGGCCACCACATGGAGGGAAACCAATTTATTTGGTTTAAATTATAAAATAAATCAAGAGCGATTTGTTTTATAAAATTATGGATAAATAAATTTATATAAAGAAATTTATATAAAGAGATTTATATAAAGAAATTTATATAAAGAAATTTATAGAAATTTATTCTTTTTATGGAAATTAAAATGAACCATGGATTGGTTTATTTTATTTTATAAAATCAATTATGAATTGATTTTTCCATGATAAGAAAAATTTATATAATAAATTTCTTGTAAATTTTATTCCATAATAAAAGGAGAGATGTGTTTATTTTTTTATAAATTTAGTTATAATAAAATTTGGCATAACGGAATAATTCATAAGAAAATTTATAGGATAAATTTCTTATGAAAATTTATTCCGTTAAAAGGGAGACTTGGCGATGGAGAGGCTACTATATAAAGGAACCAAGGCAAGGCTTGAATTCCAATTAAGAGATCAAGTAGCAAGCTCTCTCTCTCTCTTATTCTCTTCTCTCCTCCCTCTAGGGCCGGCGCCACCTTCCCTAGCCGTGAGCCACCACCAAGACGAAGCTGGTCGCGTCTCCTTCCTCCCTTCACGGAATCTTGATTCCGTTACTTGGTGGTTAGTTTCCATATCTCTCTCTTGATATTCTAGTTGTGCCTTTGGAGAATCTAGTAGTTCTTGTTGGCACGAAACTCGTGGCTTTGCGAAGTCATCTCGAAGAGAACTCGGCGTGGACGCGAATAGAGGCGAAGCTTCTAAGGGACGCTACGGTTGGATCTCATCCCTTTCTTCGAGTTACGCGAGGTACTAAGTAAATTAGTTTACTATTCTGCAAAATTTTGATTTATGATTATGTCCACACATCATAAGGTTGCATGCTAGATACGTGGTTAAAATAATTTGAGAAATTATTTATGCTAATTCTTCCGCTGCACGTAATTATTTTTTAAATTACGAACCCGTATCCATGTCAACATGCACCCGGTCCCAACAGTGGTATCAGAGCCGGTTAGTGTTCGACATAATCATATAATTGTTTTGTGGAAAACTTTGTCATGATCTCAATTTTGAAAAATTTTCCAATTATGGAAACTTTCCAATTATGATAAATTTTAGATTTAGGAATTTCAAAGTTTGGAAATCCTCATGAAATTTTGCAAACTTTTGAAATATCCTAGTTTCTGAAATTTTATGATAATTGTGAAAACTTGCCATCTTTGAAAACTTTCCAATTTTGGAAATTTCCAATTTTGGATATTTTCCAATTTTGGAAATATGTAAGTTTTCTTTGTACCAGAAACTTACAATTATTCTGAAAACCTATTATGAAATCTCGCAATTTTGGGCACTTTCTTTCAAGAAAGTCTAGACAAATTTATGGATCATTAATTGATAATTAAATTCGAATTAGTTTTAAATTATTAACAAAATTCTTTATTTTGGATTGAGCCTCGGGGAGCCGTCCAATTTAAAGTTAGTTGTTGTAATTTAATTTCCCATTTTGAATAAAATTGTCATGTTTAATTTGGTTACGCCTCGGGGAGCAGACCAAATTGGATTTACGACAAATTTCTTTTCTTTGGGTATCTGAGCCTCGGGGAGCCACCCTTAGAAAATAATTTGTTGTAATTAATTAATCCATGAATAAAGTATGTGATCAAATCTTGGAAATTTGATTTAAGAGGTGATGCTCTTACATATTGTTGTCTCCAAAATTAATTAGGAAAATGGTTTCCTATAGAGTACTTTTCTTAAAAGAGATTTTCATGAAAATAATATGTGGTTGAATTAAGGGAATCTGTCTCTTAATTTAATAAGATTTGATTTAGAGAAATCAAAGTCTTAAACATATTATTTCTGAAATTGATTATGACAATTTAGGAAATTGTTTCCCCAAACAATTCCTTGAATAAAGTATGAAATTAGAATTAGGAAATCCGGTTCCTAATTCAATTAATGAGACTTGATAAATTAAGTCACATACATACTTTATTAAGGAAATCGTTAGTCATGACATAATTATATGTCATGAATGTGCTTAGAAAAGAAAGGATGAGACCCAAAACCCCTTACAAAATATTAAGGCTAACACCTTTCATTAATATGGTTAGAACCGGAGTTTTGTTTCTCGCTTGTGTTGATGGACACATCCATGCCCGGCTTGAACCTCAACATGTTCAAACCATGGAATTAGTTTATGAATAATATAGTTGGAGTCAGAGGTCAATCCTTAGTTTTGGTTGTTGGACACATCCAAGCCCGACTAAACGGTTGAATGAGCTCCAACCATATTAAAACTATTTCTTGATTAATGGGTCAGCCTTAAGCTTGGAGCATCGATTTGTTGTTCCACAGCCAAGGTCGATGTAAAGAGAGGTGCAGTTGGGTGCTATGTATAATGTTGCATACTTGTTAATGAGTTAACAACCCAATGATTTATGCAAACATTCAATTAGTTGATAGCATAAAGTGATAGTTACATATATGTGATATATAATCGGTATAATTATCTACCTTCATAGCTAAGAATAACTTGATGGCCACAGCCATGGTTGTTCTTATCTATGGTTGGATATCAACATATTTGGAGATGTTCCTACGATCTCCCGAATTGATAAAAACGGTTATTCAATTTCAAAATAAATAGGATTTTATTAATGTATGTTGATACATTCTTTATCATCTTCTCACATAAGCTCAATTTGTATTTCTAGGTTAATCACTCGATCATGTCTTCTCTAAATTTGCGTTCCATTTTGGACACCAATAAACTAACTGGGCCAAACTTTATGGACTGGCTTCGAAACCTGAGGATAATCCTCAAGGCAGAGAAGCTTGCTTATGTCCTTGAAGATCAACTTCCCAACTGTCCTCCAGAAGATGCAACTCCAGACCAGCTAGTGGCCTATCAGAAACATGTGACCGATTCTGAACTTGCGAGTTGCATCATGCTAGCCTCTATGGTACCTGAGCTGCAAAAACAGCATGAGCATATGGATGCTTATACCATCATCTTCTATCTTCATGAGTTGTTTGAAGAGCAGGCGAGATCCGAAAGGTTCGAAGTCTCCAGACTCCTCTTCACCTCTAGGATGCAGGAAGGCACTTCTGCCTCACAGTTTGTGTTAAAGGTGTTGGGGTACATTGAGCGACTGAGCACACTCGGTTTTGCAATGGATCATTAACTAAGTATTGACTTAATTCTGCATTGTTTGCCCAAAAGTTATTCACAATTTGTGATGAACTATCGGATGAACAAGCTGGAGACTACCATTCCTGAGTTGCTCAACCTGCTGAAGACTGTAGAGCCTTCTGTAAAGCATGATCAAAAGACGGTACTGTTAGTTGGTTCCTCGAAGAAAGGTTCTAAGAGGAAGGCCAAAGAACAGAATAAAGGAAAGAAGAAAAAGGACAAAAAGACTGAAAAGACACCAAAAGGCACTTGCCATCACTGTGGCAAGGAGGGTCACTGGCGAAGAAACTGCAAGGTTTATCTTGAGTCCTTGAAGAAGAAGGCATCCGATGCCCCATCCTCTTCAGTTATCTTCGTTATTGAATGTCACTCTATTTCCTCAAATACCTGGGTACTTGATACTGGGTGTAGCTCACATATATGTAATGACATACAGGGGCTAAGGAATAGAAGAAGACTTGTCAAGGAAGAAGCGAATTTGCGAGTTGAAAATGGAGCAAAGATTGCTGCTGTTGCCATCGGAACATATTTGCTAAAGCTCCCTACTGGACGTGTCTTAGAATTGGATAATTGTTATTTTGTTCCTTCGTTAATAAAGAACATTATATTTATTTCATATTTGAATGAAAAGGGTTATCATTTAACTTTTAGTAACAATTGTTGTTACATAACTTTAAATGGTGTTCTTTATGGGATTGGAACTTTGTGCAATGGTATTTACACGTTAGATTTATCCGGTGACGTTTTCAATATTGAAGTTAGCAACAAACATGCTCGAATAGATAATCGAATAGACTTCTACACGTGGCATTGTCGTCTTGGCCATGTAAGTAAGAAGCGCATGACCAAATTACATCGATGTGGAATTTTGGAATCATTTGAACCCGGTTCATTTGATACATGCGAATCATGCTTAAAAGGCAAGATGACCAAATTACCCTTTTCCGGAAAAGGTAATCCAGTGGGAGAATTACTTGGTCTAATACATACTGATGTATGTGGACCAATGTCAACTCTTGCACAAGGAGGCTATAGCTACTTCATCACCTTTATCGATGATCACTCACGATTCGGGTATGTGTTCTTGATGAAACACAAATCTGAAGCTTTTGAGAAATTCAAAGAGTTCAGAAATGAAGTGGAGAAACAGCTTGGCAAAAGTATTAAGATACTTCGATCCGATCGGGGTGGTAAATACTTAAGTCAAGAGTTTCAAGATTATCTTAGGGACAATGGGATATTTGTTAGTGAGAGCCCTAGAGCCAATCATATAATGATTACTTTTTGGACTCATTGTATCATATTCTTGTATATATATTTCTTATATATAAAGGCATTTCTTATGGTTATTGTACTTATGTGTATTGGTGTCAAATAACTTAGTATAATAACGTCCTTGAGTAGAAGGTTCTTATCTATATCAATCGATTAGTTGAATCGATAGTGAGATGATATAGAGAACACTACTCTTAATTATTCCTAGTCAAGTATTAACATTCAAGGACAATGTTAATGCATAGAGACTAGCATGTAGGTCAACATGATGACTTGATCTCACAAGTCATGGATATGAGATATCAAGTTGACACATGGGTATACATTAGAGAATGTATACTGAATGGCCCGCCATGAGAAAGTATCATGGATCGTTATATGAGTGTCATATACATTCTCATGTGACTATTAGTATGACTATTAGTCCTTAGACCTGAAGTCACCATAGTTCCCTACGTAAGGAGTTATGTACTTTGGTTTCGTCAAACGTCACCCGTAACTGGGTGGACTATAAAGGCGATTACTGGGCATGTAACAAATTATGCGGAGGGATGTGAGTGATGTAGATGGGATCTATCCCTCTTATATGACGGGAGAGATATCATAGTCTTGATAGAGTGAGATCACTAAGTGCATGGCCATGCCCAAATAAGACAATATGAGATATTGAGCTTATTTGATTATAGTGAGTCTACTTGGAGTTCAAGACACATAGATTGATTTGAGGATGACACGGTCTATGCCTCATGAAAGATCAATCTAGATATCGAGGATAGAAGGACATTGTCACATATTGTGATGGTCACAATTATTAGTCACAATGGTGATGTCGGATCTCGACATTCTTGTAACTTGGGTAGCAATGATGTGTTGCTAGATACCTCTCATTGCTTATGTCCTTAAATAGGTTTAAGGGCATTGTCAACGTTACAAGAACCTATCTCACACACATAGAGCAATAGATGGAGAATAAGTC
>JAGFNQ010006929.1:0-19017 GCA_024364735.1 Boesenbergia rotunda
TTCCTAAAAATATCTAGAATATTTCTAAACCATTTTAAACAAGGCTTAAGAACTAAAAATGGGAATTTTGGGGCGTTACAAATATATCCTTTTCTAAAATTTTAACAAACAAGGTTGGGTCAATTTGACCTTGTTTGAATTCTTTAGAAATCAGGTAATTGGATAATCTTTCATACCAGGCCCTGGGTGCTTGTTTTAGTCCATAAAGGGCTTTACTAAGTTTGTAGACATGATCGGGTTTTTCTATATCCTCAAATCCTGGGGGTTGTCCTACATAAACTTCTTCCTTAATAAGCCCATTTAAGAAGGTTGACTTTACATCCATTTGGTATAATTTAAATCCTTTATGGGATGCAAAGGCTAGTAACATCCTAATAGACTCAAGTCTAGCTACAGGGGCATAGGTTTCATCATAATCCAACCCTTCTACTTGACTGAATCCCTTGGCTACTAAGCGGGTTTTATTTCGGACTATTTCACCTTGGTCGTTTAACTTATTCCTAAACACCCACTTGGTGTCAATTACGGATTTGCCCTTAGGCTTAGGTACTAACACCCAGACTTGGTTTCTCTCAAATTGGGCTAACTCTTCTTGCATGGCTAGGATCCAGTCAGGATCAGGTAGGGCTTCCTCAATAATCTTAGGTTCAATCTTTGAAATCATGGCTATTTGACTAAGATTTCTATAGGAAGCTCTAGTTCTGACTCCTAAGGTTGGATCACCTACGATTTGGTCAGCTGGGTGACTTAGTCTGGGTTTCTTGGTTTTTCTAGTACTGGGCTCAGCTTCAGGTCCAGCTGGTCCAATAGGTTCAGTTCTGGGTTCATTGGTTGGTTCAACTGATTCAGAAGTTGGTTCAATTGTTAAGTCATTAAAGGGTTCAATTGGGGTTTCAGAGTTATCTTCTTGATCAGTATTTGATGAAGCTAAGTCAGAATTATCAGATTTTGGGTTAGTTTCTTCATCAAATATTAAGTTGATTGTTTCTTCAATTTTCTTAGTTGTTTTATTGTAGACCCTATAAGCTCTACTTGTTGTAGAGTATCCTAAAAAGATACCTGGGTTTGACTTGGATTGAAACTTTCCAAGATAGTCTTTGGTATTAAGAATATGGATTTTGCATCCAAAGACTCTAAGATAGTGTAGGTTTGGAAGTCTATGGTTATAAAGTTCATAGGGTGTTTTATTTATCTTTTTATTAGGTAGAATCCTATTTTGGATATAGCAAGCTGTGCTGATTGCTTCTACCCAATAGTGGTTAGGTAGGTCAAATTCATTGAGCATAGCCCTAGCATCTTCCTGTAGGGTTCTATTTTTTCTTTCTACTATGTCATTTTGTTTGGGGGGTCCTTGGACACGAAAATTCGTGTTTATATCCATTTACTTTATAGAATTCTTCGAATCTTTGATTCTCGAATTCTCCACCGTGGTCAGACCTAAGTCTTTTGATTTTGGTATCATTTTGATTTTCAATCAATTTACAAAAGTTGTTAAATAGGTTCAGGGTTTCATCTTTGGTCTTTAGAAACCTGACCCAGGTGAACCTAGAGTAGTCATCAATTATCACTAAGCAGTATCGGTTTCCACTTAGTGACTTGGCTCCATGTGAATCAAATAGGTCAAGGTGTAGGAGCTCAAGTGTGGTTTGGGTTTGATCAGATTGGATCAATTTGTGACTAGACTTGGTTTGTTTGCCTTGATTACAAGATTCACATATTAGGTTTTCATTATTCTTAATTTTGGGGACACCTTTGATTAAGCCAAGTTGGGTAATTTTTGAGATAGTTCTTAGATTGGTATGACCTAATCTCCTATGCCAGAGTTTTGATTGTTCTAACTGTGTTAACATGCATTTGGGTATAAGGGAAAGATTTATAGTGTATACATTGTTTTTCCTAGTGCCCTTAAGCATGATTTCTGAGTCTTGTGCATTTCTAATCAGGCAATTAGAATTGTTGAAAGTAACTAAATAACCAGAATCACATAACTGACTTATGCTAAGTATGTTAAAATTAAAGTTTTCCACCAATAGAACTTTCTTAATAATGAAATTGGATTTAAGTTCAATATTACCTGACCTAATTACCTTGAGTGTAGCATTGTTACCAAATGCCACTGAGCCCAGGTTTTTGAACTTGAGTTTGGTGAATTTCAATTTGTCCCCAGTCATATGTCTGGAGCAGCCGCTATCTAACATCCATTGGTCCAAATTTTTATGTTCCTACACATAAAGAATTTTTGATGATTTGGATCCAATTTAAGTTAGGGATAGCTTAAATTGAGTTTCACTTCCTAGTCTGTCTCACCCCAGTCTAGGATTTTCAATCACGTTAACCTTAAGGTTTTTGTGAGACATGTTTGAGGGTAAAAATTAGTTTTGAAAAGGAATTTCAATTTATTTTCAAAAAAGTTCTTTATTTTTGAAAACAAATTAAAAAAATAGAAATTTTGAAAACAGATTAAGTGTTTTTCAAAAAGAGAATAAGTTTGAAAAATAGAAATTTTGAAAACAGATTAGAATCTATAATTATTTGAAATTTGAGTTAGATTCGAATTTGACAAAAGATAATTTGAATTTGAATTTCAGAAATTGGCTTCCAGGTCTTGGCGAGGCACTAGGCCTTCTTTGGCTGTAGCCTTATGGGATCATCCACCCTTTCCTTGACAAAGCCTTTTAATGAAATTTCATTTTCAAATTAAGTCATTTTCTGGTCTAACTAGCTTGGGTCTTGGATCGGTAGCTTCGGCTGGTTTCACCAGTCTAAAGAGACCAAGTAGACTTGATCTTATTAGAGTTGGTTTCCCCAACGTACTATCATCTCACCTCCTCCCAATACTATATTTTTAAATTTCAAGTAATTCAGTCCTTAAGTCTAACTATTCCTAATTCTAAGCATGGCAACTTGCAAAAATTTAAATAAACAAGCAATAAAAAAAATTATCTAATAATGAAAATTGTTTTGATTTTGGCTCCCCCTGGACTAAAGCCTCTGTATGGGTTAGGCAAGATGTGAATCTTGTCCTTGGGGATCCAAAATTGATTTGAACCAGTTGGTTTAGTCAGGCACAGTTTTGGCACCCATGCCTGAACCTTAGGTCTTGACTGGTTCAGTACAGCAAAGTAAGATCTTTGCCGAGATTTGGTTCTATAGCCAAGTCCGGATCGGTTTATAACAGACTTCTGTTTTCCAAGAATCATATCAAGATTCTTGGAACCAGAAGTGAATCATTCTAAAGCTGTTCGTAAGTCCTTAACTTGAGTTTTCAGGGAGGAGTTCTCTGATTCAAGTCTTTCAACTTGATCAGGGGTTCCTTCCTGAATTTTCTCAGTTAAGGATTTAGACTCAGCTCCCTCTTTCAGGAGTTTTACTTCCTGTCGGAGGGACTCGATTCGGAGTTTGGCTTTCGCCAAATCTCGGGATAGATATGAAATAAGAGAATTTAATTGCAATTTTAAAAAACCCGTTACCCTTATTTCGTCGTTGTCGGAGAAGGTCAGCTTGCCGTCATCCTGGTCCGAGTCTGAGTCAGTCTCGATTTGATCCGAAGCGGTCAGGGCTAGAAGATTGGACTGGGGAGCTTCTTCTTCTTCTTCTGAGGAAGACTCGTCCCAGGTTGCTTGGAGTGCCTTCTTCTTTCTGGTCTTTTTGGACTCCTTTAGGCTTGGACATTCAGTCTTATAGTGGCCCTTCTTTTTGCATTCGTAGCAGGTTACGTTGGGCTTGTGTTTGTCAGTTGCCGGTTCAGCTGGTTCATCCTTTCTTCGGCTTGTTCTCCATGTGTTGGCTTGGTTCTTCAACTTTTTGTAGTAGCTTCGAGCTAGCCGGACCAGTTCAGATTGATCTCCTTCTTGATCTTCTGTTTCTGAATCTGAGGTAGACTCGGGTTCAACTTGAGTTTTCTTCTTAGTCGTTCTTCCTGTTTTCCCTGCAAAGAAAGCTATACTTTTCTCGGCCAAATTGCAGTTAGTCTGTTCATGCAGTTCAAGTTTAGAGAATAACTCATCTAACTTAATTTTTGAAAGATCCCTAGAGACCTTGTATGCATCTACCATAGATGCCCACAAGGTGGTCCTAGGGAACGTGTTTAGGGCATACCTTATAAGATCACGGTTTTGAACCTGGTGACCTATTGCGTGAAGACCGTTCATCAATTCCTGGATTCTGGCATGGAGCTGGGCTGCTGTCTCGTTATCTGCCATTTTGATGGTGAAGAGCTTGTTCAGTAGCAGATCCCGTTTGCTGATCCTCGTATCTGAAGTTCCTTCGTGGAGCTCAATCAGTTTAGCCCATAGCTCCATGGCACTGTTGAATGGGCCTACGCGGTTCAGCTCCTCTTTCGTTAGTCCGCATTGGAGGGTCTGAGTTGCTTTGGCGTCAGCATCAATTTTGCGTTTAAGGGCAGTGTCCCACTCTGAGTAGTTTTGCGGTACGCCTTCAGCATTTGTGGGAATCATCAGTCCAGACTGGATGATTATCCACATATCCACCTGAGTTTTCAGGTGGACCTCCATTCGACTTTTCCAGTAAGGAAAGTCTTCTCCACTGAAAAGTGGAGGTCTGGCGGTGCTAAAGCCTTCTTGGATGGCCATTCGTTCTGAAATTGCAAACAAAAAAAACCAAAATATTCCAAGACTTGGTCTTGGATTAGTAGTGCGGGAAGAGTAAACAAATTTCAAGGGGTGTTGCACCAACCTTGAAAGTAAAACTCGAACGAAAAATATTTAAAAAAAATTGAGAGAGAAAACGAGAGAAATCCGAAAAATTTTCAAACTGGTGGTTGCACCAAGTTTGAATTCCCCACTCTGATACCACTTGTTGGATCGAGAGATGCGATAGAGGGGGGGGGTGAATGTCGCAAATCGTTCGGATTAAATAAAAAGAGTAAGTGCGCGGCGGAAATAGAGACAAAGCAACACAACGCTAACAAGGTCGTCTTACTTGGTTCGGAGCCTGGGTCGACTCCTACTCCAAGGCCCACGGTCGTTGTCCGTTTACTTTGGGCAATTCTATAATGCGTAGAATGAATACAGAACAGGAATACAATTTGCAATAAGAAAGGTTACACTTCTGTATTTACCAACTCCCGGGGTAGGCTCGAGTTTCGGTGCAGCGGGAGGTCGACGACGCTACGGACTTGAGTCGGGAAGTTCCTTTAGCAGAGCGCGGTCGTCAGAGAGTTTGGATATGTTGAATGAAAGCGGTGTAGCGTGGAAGCGTCGCAGTAATTGATGCACTGAAGAAGGAGGTCGAGGGCCCTTTATATAGGGCCTGGGGGCGCCCTGGTCGACGGGGGCGCCCCCCACGTGGCCTTCGATCCGCCAAAGTCTCGGTCGCGGCTTATCTTCGAGATCCTCTTTGACCGGGGCGCCTGCAGCGCTCGGGGCGCCCTCATTGACCGGGTCAAAGGTTATCTGCCTGGCATCGAGGGCTTCTTGGTTCGGGGTATGCGCCAGAGGCGCCCGCAGCGCAGGGGGCGCCCGCAGCGCAGGGGGCACTCGGGAGCACGGGGGCGCCCGGCCCAGTGTGTATTCGAACCAGTCTTCTTGTTACTTGTTTTGTATGGCCCTTGGGGGCGCCCGGGACGCTCCGGGCGCCCTACTCAGAAACTGTCTCTCTCCTTTGAGGCTTTCTGAGCTGCAGACACACGTTCCTTCGGTCCTGCATCCAGGGTTAGTCCAAAACAAAATAACATAACAATTAATTAGATTTACACAGCCTTAGCTGTCTTGGTTCTGACTTTAGTCTCCAAAATCGAGCCCTAGGTCGAACCGACGCCTAATGTTCCCTCAAGGGGAACGCGTCCTCACCTACTCCTCTCGGGAGAATTTACCTGGTGCCAACCGGCTCCTCCAGTTGGACTTTTGCCCGCCAGCCCTTCGCCAGGTCTTGAGTACCAAGCAGCCCTTCGCTTGGTGCCTAGCAGCCCTTCGCTAGGTCTTTTCTTCTGGCAGCCCTTTGCCAGGGCCTAGCATTCCTTCGCTAGGGTTTGTCCATTCTGGCAGTCCTTTGCCAGAGCCTAGCAGTCCTTCGCTAGGGCTTTTCTTCTGGCTGGCATTCCTTTGCCAGTGCCTAGCATTCCTTCGCTAGGGCTTTTCCTGTACACTCAAGAAACTTGTTAGACAACAACTAACCCTTAACTTTTGAACCCTTTTGCCAATATCAAAACACAGGTTTGACTTGGGTGCATTCTGCACCAACACAAAGTTCTATCATAGGACGAGCAAACTTATTGTTTCTTGGCCAAGTTACTATCACACACATGCTCTAATGCCCTCCTGCTGCTTCCTTACTGTCCCCTTGCGCGATCTGCAGTATAAGGAAATAAGACTATAAGCACACAGGCTTAGTAAGACTCTTTCCTACTCACTAAAAACCATTCATCACTTAATCATGAGCACATGAATCATTAACAAACTTAGTGCTTTACTTAGAACATAAGCCTTTACGATCACTTAGCATACATTCGACATGGCATGAACATAACTTAATTACATTCGTAGCATGGCATCAACATGAACATAAAAACATTCATGGCATGGCATAATACTTGGCATTGACATAAACATAATAAACATAACCTCATAAACATTCTTAGCATGAACCTAAATAAAATCATGGCATCCTAACTTAGCACAAAACATAATTAAATCATGGCTTCATAAATTAGCATGGTCATAAACAAAATCATGGCATCCTAACTTAGGATAAACATAATTAAATCATGGCATCATAAATTAGCATGAACATAAATAAAATCATGGCATCCAAAACTAGCATGAACATAAACAAAATCATGGCATCCTAAACTAGCATGAACATAAATAAAATCATGGCATCCTAACCTAGCATAAACATAATTAAATCATGGCATCATAAATTAGCATGAACATAAATAAAATCATGGCATCCTAACCTAGCATAAACATAATTAAATCATGGCTTCATAAATTAGCCTGGTCATAAACAAAATCATGGCATCCTAACTTAGCATAAACATAATTAAATCATGGCATCATAAATTAGCATGAACATAAATAAAATCATGCCATCCTAAACTAGTATGAACATAAACAAAATCATGGCATCCTAAACTAGCATGAACATAAATAAAATCATGACATCCTAACCTAGCATAAACATAATTAAATCATGGCATCATAAATTAGCATGAACATAAATAAAATCATTTGCATAAACATACCTTGCATAAACTTACTTTGCATACTATTCTTATCATAGATATAAAGCATACATGGATGGATGAATGTGGCAATTGTGCATATATATATATAAGGATGCTTAATCTTTAAAACATGCTTTTAAATACTTTAACATAATCATAACATTCATTGGGCCTTGGCTTGTACCACATTCATACATCATATGCGCGCATCCCTAAGTAAATACGAGGTAGCTAATCTCGACCTACTAGGGTAAGGGCAGCTTCATCGGTAGTCCCGAACCGTGGACAGCTTCATCGGTAGTCCAGAACCGTGGACCTTACTTAGGTCCGGTACAAGCCCATAAAATAAAATAAAATGCTTTCACATGCTTTTTCAATCATAATCATTCATAGCATATTCATTCATTCATCATACTTAACATCATCATTATGCCTTGAAGGCATGAACTTTAACTTCATTCTTCATTTTCATTCCATATCATCATTAAACCTCAAAGGCATGAACTTTAACTTCATTCATCATTTTCATTCTTAAACATGGCATATGTACACATCATTCATAAAGCATGACGTACATACAAATTATTCATAAATCATGGCCTACCTACATCTCCTTCATAAAACATGACATACCTACATATCATTTATAAGACATGGCATACATACATATCATTCATAAAACATGGCATACATACATATCATTCATAAAACATGGCACATGTCCAAACATTTATGACCTAACATATAATTCATGACATATAAACTAAGGGTTTGGTTAACATAGAAATTCTTCCACCTTACTTAAACATACCTCTTAGTAACCTATACCCAAGCATCTTTGTAGGTTTAACCCAACCCTAGCCCTAGGTTAGTTCCTTGGCCGAAAGCCCTAAGGAACCCTAGGTCCATGAAACTTCACATAACTTCCCAAGCAACATCTCATACATACACACTAGGCCATAGGAAACATTTGATTCCATACTTAAGGCCAACCCTAATCCTTTAACCCTAGTCTTGCTCTTGGCCGAAACTTCAAGGCCATGGGGGCATGGAAAAATTCCATTAAAACCCCAAATCAATTGTTAAACACCAACCATACCTTACCATAGGGCCATTGGGGCCCTTACTTGAAATAAGTCCTAACATTCCACCCTATTAGGGTACTTGGCCGAAACCTATAGGGTCTCTAGGCAATGTGAAACATTCACATAAACACCCTCCATCTCCCTTATATCATGATAATACATAAAACACATACTTGAGGTTTTAGACCCAACCCTACCCATGGGTTCTTGATGTTGGCCGAAACCCTAGGGTATCCTAGGGTACCCCAAAAATTCTCAAAAATTATATTTAACATGGGTTTTCAAAAAGCGGGCGTTACTCAGAGCCAACCTACTTGAGGTTTTAGACCCAACCCTACCCATGGGTTCTTGATGTTGGCCGAAACCCTAGGGTATCCTAGGGTACCCCAAAAATTCTCAAAAATTATATTTAATCTCGAAATATCATGAGAGAACATTAAACAACATTATGAAGATTTTTAGCATCATCATTGACCCCAAATTTCTAGTGGCCGAAACCCATAGGACTAGGGTTCTTGGTTTTTGTTTCTTTTAACATCAAATCCCAAAAGTCAACCAATATATCATGCTAAAAACCATAAGGAACTATTATACCACAGGTGAGGGAGTCTTACCTTGGTTGATCTTGATTTTTAAACCTTAAAAGAGAAGGAAATTGTAAATCCTTTGGACACTTGAACCCCCTTATCCTTGTATCCTTGGAAAACCCTTAGATCTTGTAGATGAGACCTTCTTGTGGAGCTTTTCCAAGGGAGAACCTCTCCTTGAGGTTTCGGCTAGGATGAGGAAGGAGGAGGGGAGAAAGTGCAATTGATGGAAGGGAGAAGGTAACTCCCAAACCTCCCTCTTTATAACCCATTAAGGAGGTAAATGAAGAGTCTCTCCATGACCCTTCATCTTCTTCTAAGCCTTAACCAATATCCACTTCATTCCCTCATAATATTCCCTTGCTAGGTGAGTTGGTTAGAGCATGCATGATTGTACAAGAGGTCCAAGGTTCAATCCTTGGTCCATGCACTTTATTTTTATTTTATTTTTCTTTTTATTTTCCTAAAATTCCAAAAATTCTCTAAAAATTCCCCCATAATTATGTTAATATTTCCCATTAAAATCCCTTTATATTTATATTAATTTTCACCTAAAATCCACCAATAATTTTGGTACTAAAAAGCCCATATAAGGCCCATTAGTGCCCTTTTTCCCAATTTAAATGAGAAAACATGGATTTTCTAGGCCAAAGTTCGCATTAATATTTCTAGGTTCCTCGAAAAATTCCACTCCAGAATTGGAAGTGGCTGCAGAACTCCTCCGGGTCGCTGGTGTTCTTCTTTCACTTGCTGGCAAGTCATACAAGTACTGACATATTGAGCCACATCTCTCTTCATACCGGACCACCAGAACTTCTCTTTCAAATCTTGATACATCTTGGTGGATCCTGGATGCATCGAATAAGGGGTTCCGTGAGCTTCCGCTAGTATTTTCCTTCGAAGTTTTGGATCATTTGGAATACATAGACGATCCCTAAGGTATAGTTCCCCCCCTTTTACGATATGAAAACCATCGCCTTTTCCTTCTAGGATCTCCTGTTTTATTTTCTGAAGACTCAGATCCCTATCCTGTTTTTCCAACATATCCCCAAACAGCGTGGGTGATATTGTCATGGTGCAAAGTCGTCCGGTGATGACCTCGACCCCAAAATTAACCATTTCTCTTTCGAGTGGTCGGGGTAATCTAGATATAGACATCAAGGTGACACTTGACTTCCGGCTGAGTGCATCGGCCACTTTGTTTGCCTTCCCTGGATGGTAGAATATCTCGCAGTCATAATCCTTCACCAACTCAAGCCATCGGCGTTGCCTCATGTTCAGGTCCTTCTGAGTGAAGAAATATCGCAGACTCTGGTGGTCTATATAAATTCGACACTGCGCTCCGTACAGATAATGCCTCCATATCTTAAGAGCGAATACCACCGCGGCCAGTTCCAGATCATGAGTGGAATAATTCTGTTCGTACTCCTTGAGTTATCTAGAGGCGTAGGCAATAACCTTTCCATTCTGCATAAGTACAGCTCCAAGTCCTAGTTTGGAGGCATCGCTATACATGTCAAAGCTCTGATTGCATTCTGGAAGGGTAAGGATTGGAGCGCTGGTAAGCCTCCTTTTTAGTTCCAAGAAACTCCTTTCACAGTTTTCCGTCCATTCATACTTCCTCTCCTTCCGGGTGAGAGCCGTTAAAGGGGCTACAATCCTCGAGAAGTCCTCCACAAATTTCCTATAATAACATGCCAGCCGAGCTGGAGGGTACCCCGCTGTTGGAGGCCCCTCCAACAGAGACAAATGCCAGGGTTTTCTCAGTTACCAAGGAGGACGCTGCGGAAGCTTCTACGGTTGTCACAGGTCAGATACTTATTGTCAGTCAGTGTGCTACTGCATTATTTGATACTGGGGCAACACACTCGTTCATTTCGGTACAATATACCATGAAGATAGATAGGCTTCTGCAAGTGTTAGACTGCAGGTTCTTAACAACTCTACCTTCGGGGGAAATAATGACATCCACTCATGTGCTGCATGCGGTGCCGGTCGGAATTGCAGGAAGGGAACTTTACTGCGATCTGATAGTACTCGACATGCAAGATTATGACGTTATAATGGGAATGGATTTCCTGAGTAAATACGGTGCTTCTATTGAGTGTCGTAAGCGAAAGGTGGTCTTTCGACCTGAGGCAGGTTCTATGTTCGAATTCATCGGAGAGCCAAGGAAAAGAACCGGAAAATATTTATCAACTCTCCAAGCTCAGAAGATGTTAGACAAAGGACGTACTGGATTTCTAGCATATGTGGTTGATGCCAGTCAGGTGAAGGACCAGAGGCTGGAAGACGTCCGGGTGGTATGCGATTACCCAGAGGTTTTCCCAAATGAATTACCAGGGTTAGCCCCTGATAGAGAGGTGGAATTTGAAATCGAATTGGTTCCTGGTACCAACCCGATCTCCAAGGCACCTTACCGTATGGCGCCGATTGAATTAAAGGAGATTCAGGAACAGTTACAGGAGTTGCTGGATAAGGGATTTATTCGCCCTAGTCATTCCCCGTGGGGAGCTCCGGTACTGTTTGTGAAGAAGAAAGACGGATCTATGCGAATGTGCATAGATTACCGAGCGCTGAACAACGTAACGATCAAGAACAGGTATCCCATTCCGAGGATAGATGACCTGTTTGATCAAATAAAGGGAGCCACTGTGTTCTCAAAAATTGATTTGAGGTCTGGTTATCATCACGTCAGAGTCAAATAGGAGGATATTCCAAAGACGGCTTTCCGAACAAGGTATGGGCATTTTGAGTTTGTGGTTATGCCCTTCGGAGTGACGAATGCTCCTGCTATGTTTATGGACCTTTAACTTTCACCTGCATGCACTTACTATCATTCCTAACATCATAACATGGGAACTTGGCATATTAACTTTATACTTAGCATCATATCATGTCATGCATAGCATCATCTCATACTTAGCATCATGTCATACTTAGCATCATGTCATAGAGTCACATTCAAGCACAAAATAGTAAGGGTAAAGTTCTATCATAAGACGAGCAAACTTACTGTTTCTTAGCCAAGCCACTATCACACACATGCTCTAATGCCCTCCTGCTGCTTCCTTACTGTCCCCTTGCGTGATCTGCGGTATAAGGAAATAAGACTATAAGCACACAGGCTTAGTAAGACTCTTTCCTACTCACTAAAACCATTCATCACATAATCATGAGCACATGAAACATTAACATACTTAGTGCTTTACTTAGAACATAAGCCTTTACGATCACTTAGCATACATTCGACATGGCATGAACATAACTTAATCACATTCGTAGCATGGCATCAACATGAACATAAAAATATTCATGGCATGGCATAATACTTGGCATAGACATAAACATAATAAACATAACCTCATAAACATTCTTAGCATGAACCTAAATAAAATCATGGCATCCAAACTTAGCACAAACATAATTAAATCATGGCTTCATAAATTAGCATGGTCATAAACAAAATCATGGCATCCTAACTTAGCATAAACATAATTAAATCATGACATCATAAATTAGCATGAACATAAATAAAATCATGACATCCTAAACTAGCATGAACATAAACAAAATCATGGCATCCTAAACTAGCATGAACATAAATAAAATCCTGGCATCCTAACCTAGCATAAATATAATTAAATCATGGCATCATAAATTAGCATGAACATAAATAAAATCATGGCATCCTAACCTAGCATAAACATAATTAAATCATGGCTTCATAAATTAGCATGGTCATAAACAAAATCATGGCATCCTAACTTAGCATAAACATAATTAAATCATGGCATCATAAATTAGCATGAACATAAAAAAATCATGGCATCCTAACCTAGCATAAACATAATTAAATCATGGCTTCATAAATTAGCATGGTCATAAACAAAATCATGGCATCCTAACCTAGCATAAACATAATTAAATCATGGCATCATAAATTATCATGAACATAAATAAAATCATGGCATCCTAAACTACTATGAACATAAACAAAATCATGGCATCCTAAACTAGTATGAATATAAACAAAATCATGGCATCCTAAACTAGCATGAACATAAATAAAATCATGGCATCCTAACCTAGCATAAACATAATTAAATCATGGGATCATAAATTAGCATGAACATAAATAAAATCATGGCATCCTAACCTAGCATAAACATAATTAAATCATGGCATCAAAAATAAGCATGAACATAAATAAAATCATGGCATCCTAACCTAGCATAAACATAATTAAATCATGGCATCATAAATTAGCATGAACATAAATAAAATCATTTGCATAAACATACCTTGCATAAACTTACTTTGCATACTATTCTTATCATTGATATAATACATAACATGGATGGATGCATGTGGCAATTGTGCATATATATATATAAGGATGCTTAATCTTTAAAACATTCTTTTAAATACTTTAACATAATCATAACATTCATTGGGCCCTGGCTTGTACCACATTCATACATCATATGCGCGCATCCCTAAGTAGATACGAGGTAGCTAATCTCGACCTACCAGGGTAAGGACAGCTTCATCGGTAGTCCCGAACCATAAGGACAGCTTCATCGGTAGTCCCGAACCGTGGACAGCTTCATCGGTAGTCCAGAACCGTAGACCTTACTTAGGTCCGGTACAAGCCCATAAAATAAAATAAAATGCTTTCAAATGCTTTTTCATTCATAATCATTCATAGCATATTCATTCATTCATCATACTTAACATCATCATTATGCCTTGAAGGCATGAACTTTAACTTCATTCTTCATTTTCATTCCATATCATCATTAAACCTCAAAGGCATGAACTTTAACTTCATTCATCATTTTCATTCTTAAACATGGCATATGTACACATCATTCATAAAGCATGACGTACAAACAAATTATTCATAAATCATGGCCTACCTACATCTCCTTCATAAAACATGGCATACATACATATCATTCATAAGACATGGCATACATACATATCATTCATAAAACATGGCACATGTCCAAACATTTATGACCTAACATATAATTCATGACATATAAACTAAGGGTTTGGTTAACATAGAAATTCTTCCACCTTACTTAAACATACCTCTTAGTAACCTATACCCAAGTATCATTGTAGGTTTAACCCAACCCTAGCCCTAGGTTAGGTCCTTGGCCGAAAGCCCCAAGGAACCCTAGGTCCATGAAACTTCACATAACTTCCCAAACAACAACTCATACATACAAACTAGGCCATAGGAAACATTTGATTCCATACTTAAGGCCAACCCTAATCCTTTAACCCTAGTCTTGCTCTTGGCCGAAACTTCAAGGCCATGGGGGCATGGAAAAAATTCTATTAAAACCCCAAATCAATTACTAAACACCAACCATACCTTACCATAGGGCCATTGGGGCCCTTACTTGAAATAAGTCCTAACTTTCCACCCTATTAGGGTACTTGGCCGAAACCTATAGGGTCTCTAGGCCATGTGAAACATTCACATAAACACCCTCCATCTCCCTTATATCATGATAATACATAAAACACATACTTGAGGTTTTAGACCCAACCCTACCCATGGGTTCTTGATGTTGGCCGAAACCCTAGGGTATCCTAGGGTACCCCAAAAATTCTCAAAAATTATATTTAATCTCTAAACATCATGAGAGAACATTAAACAACATTATGATGATTTTTAGCATCATCATTGACCCTAAAATTCTAGTGGTCGAAACCCATAGGACTAAGGTTCTTGGTTTTTGTTTCTTTTAACATCAAATCCCAAAAATCAACCAATATATCATGCTAAAAACCATAAGGAACTATTATACCACAGGTGAGGGAGTCTTACCTTGGTTGATCTTGATTTTTAAACCTTAAAAGAGAAGGAAATTGTAAATCCTTTGTACACATGAACCCCCTTGTCCTTGTATCCTTGGAAAACCCTTAGATCTTGGAGATGAGACATTCTTGTGGAGCTTTTCCAAGGGAGAACCTCTCCTTGAGGTTTCGGCTAGCATGAGGAAGGAGGAGGGGAGAAAGTGCAATTGATGGAAGGGAGAAGGTAACTCCCAAACCTCCCTCTTTATAACCCATTAAGGAGGTAAATGAAGAGTCTCTCCATGACCCTTTATCTTCTTCTAAGGCTTAACCAATATCCACTTCATTCCCTCATAACATTCCCTTACTAGGTGAGTTGGTTAGAGCATGCATGGTTGTACAAGAGGTCCAAGCTTCAATCCTTGGTCCATGCACCTTATTTTTATTTTATTTTTCTTTTTATTTCCCTAAAATTCCAAAAATCCTCTAAAAATTCCCCCATAATTATGTTAATATTTCCCATTAAAATCCCTTTATATTTATATTAATTTTCACCTAAAATCTACCAATAATTTTTGGTACTAAAAAGCCCATATAAGGCCCATTAGTGCCCTTTTTCCCAATTTAAATGAGAAAACATGGATTTTCTAGGCCAAAGTTCGCATTAATATTTCTAGGTTCCTCGGAAAATTATCTAGACATGCTTAATATTTTAAGGAAATATTAAGAGAATTTTCCGGGTCGTTACAATTCCTTCGCTAGGGCTTTTTGCCCCGGCATTCCTTCGCCAGTGCCTAGCAGTCCTTCGCTAGGGCTTTGTGACCTTGCATTCCTTCGCCAGTGCCTAGCAGTCCTTCACTAGGACTTTTTAACCTGCACACTAGAGTAACTTGTTAGATAACGAGTAAGACTTAACTTTTGAGCCCTGTTGCCATTATCAAAACTCAGGTTCGACTTGGGTGTTTTCTGCACCAACAGGTTCTAGGACACGAAAAATCATGTATGTATCCATTTACCTTACAGAATTCCTCGAACCGTTGATTTTCAAATTCTCCCCCGTGGTAACTCCTAAGTCTTTTGATTTTAGTATCGTTTTGATTTTTAATTAATTTACAGAATTCATTAAATAGGTTTAGAGTTTCATCATTGGTTTTTAGAAACCTAACCCAGGTAAACCTAGAGTAATCATCAACTATTACTAAGCAGTACCGGCTTCTGCTTAGTGACTTGGCTCCGTGTGAATCGAATAGGTCATGGTGCAGGAGCTCAAGAGTGGTTTGAGTTAGATCAGATTGAATTAGTTTGTGATTTGATCTGGTTTGTTTACCTTGATTGCATGATTCACATATTAAATTTTCATGAATTTTAATTTTGGGAATACCTTTGATTAGGCCAAGTTGGGTGATTTTTGAGATAATTCTTAGGTTAGTGTGACCTTGTCTCCTATGCCAGAGCTTTGATTGTTCTAACTGAGTTAACATGCATTTGGGTACTAGGGGAAGGTTTATAGTGTAAACATTGTTTTTCCTAGGGCCCTTAAGCATGATTTCTGAGTCTTGTACGTTTCTAATAAGGCAATTAGAATTATTGAAGGTGACTATATAACCAGAATCACATAACTGACTTATGCTAAGCAAGTTAAAATTGAAGTTTTCAACCAAAAGAACTTTCTTAATAACAAAGTCAGATTTAAGTTCAATATTACCTGACCCAATTACCTTTAGTGTAGCATTGTTGCCAAATGCCACTGAGCCTAGGTTCTTGAACTTAAGTTTGGTGAATTTCAATTTATCTCCAGTCATGTGTCTAGAGCATCCGTTATCCAACATCCATTGGTTCAAATCTTTATGTTCCTACACATAAAGAGTTATATTGATTTGGATCCAATTAGAGTCAGGAATAGCTTAAATTGATTTTCACTGCCTAGTCTGTCTCACCCAAATCTAGGGTTTTCAATCATGTTAGCCTTACAGGTTTTGTGAGACAGGTTTTGATAAAAGAATTTTTGAAAAACATGATTTATTTTGAGAAACTTAATTAATTTTGGAAATAATTGAATTTATTTAAAAATTGTTTGAATCTATACATAACTGAAAATTTATGTTAGATTTAAATTTTACAAAGACTAATTTGAATTTAAATTTCAGAGATTAGCTTCCAGGTCATGGCGGGGCACTAGGCCTTCTTTAGCCGTAGCCTTATTGGATCATCAACCCTTTCCTTGACAAAGTCTTTCAATGAAATTTCATTTTCAAGATTATTCTTTGAAAAATTCTGGTCTAACTAGTTTGGGTCTTGGATCGATAGCTTCGGCTAGTTTCACCAGTCTAAAGAGACCAAGTATACTTGACCTTGTTAGAATTGGTTTCCCTAACGTACTATCATCTCACCTCCTCCCAATACTATGTTGTCAAATTTCACTTAAGTTGGTTTGGTCCTTAAACTAACCATTCCTAAGTCTAAGCATGATAAAATGCAGAAAATAAATAAACAAGCAAACAAGCAAATTGCATTCAAGAATTGAATTTTATCTAATAATAACTATGGTTTTTAACTTGGCTCCCCCTGGACTATAGCCACGATAATGGTTTGGCAAGATGTGAATCTTGTCCTTGGGAATCCAATATTGATTTGATCCAGTTTGTTGATTCAGGCATAGTTTTAGTACCCATGCCTAAACTTTTGGTGTGGACTGGTTCAGTACAGCAAAGTAGGATCTTTGTCGAGACTTGGTTCTATAACCTAGTCTGGATCGATTTAGAACCAATTTCTGTTTTCCAAGAATCATGTCAAGATTCTTAGAACCAGAAGTAAATCATTCTAATGCTGATCTAAGATCCTTAACCTGAGTTTTCAGGGAGGAGTTCTCTTTCTCAAGTTTTTCAACTTGAGTAGAGGTTCCTTCTTGAACCTTCTCAGTTAAGGGTTTAGGGTCAGCTCCCTCTTTCAGGAGTTTTACTTCCTATCGGAGGGATTCAATTCGGAGTTTAGCTTTCGCCAAATTTCGAGAAAGGTAAGAGATTAATTCATTTAATTGACTTCTAGTAAAACCACTTACCTTGATTTCGCCTTCCCCTGAAAATGTCAGTCTGCCTTCATCTGACTCTGACTCGGTCACGACTTCTTCTGAGGCAGTTAGTGCGAGTAGGTTCGATTGTGGGACCTCTTCTTCTTCTTCGGATGAGGACTCGTCCCACGTTGCTTGAAGTGCTTTCTTCTTCCTTGTCTTCTTTGCTTCCTTCAAGTTAGGGCATTCGGTCTTGTAGTGGCCCTTCTTCTTGCACTCGTAGCAGGTCACGTTGGGCTTGCTCTTTTCATTTGTGGGTTCAGCTGGTTCATCCTTTCTTCGGCTGGCTTTCCTTCTGTTGGTTTGGTTCTTTAACTCCTTGTAGTAGTTCCTTGCCAGTCGGACCAACTTTGGTCGATCTCCTTCGTCTTCAGAATCTGAGTCTGATTCAGATTCAGGTGTTGGTTGAGGTTTCTTCTTAGATTTCTTTTCAAATTTTCCTGCAATAAAGGCAATGCCTTTCTCGGCCAGGGTGCAGTTAGTCTGCTCATGTAATTCTAATTCAGAGAATAATTCATCTAATTTAATTTTTGAAAGGTCCCTTGAAACCTTGTATGCATCTACCATAGATGCCCACAAGGTATTTCTTGGGAAAGCGTTTAAAGTATACCTTATTAGGTCACGGTTTTCTACCTTGTGATCGATAGTGTGTAGTCCATTCATTAATTCTTCAATTCGGGGGTGAAGTTGAGCTGCTGTTTCGTTGTCGGCCATTTTGATTGTATACAGCTTGTTCAGGAGCAGATCTCGCTTGCTGATCCGAGTGTCTGATGTTCCTTCGTGCAGCTCGATCAGTTTCCCGCACAGCTCCTTGGCACTGTTGAAGAGACCCACCCGGTTCAGCTCTTCTTTTGTTAAGCCGCATTGGAGGGTCTGGGTCACCTTTGCATCAGCTTTAATTTTCCATTTCAGAGCGGTGTCCCACTCCGTGTAGGTTTGAGGTACTCCTTCAGCATTTTTCTGAATCTCCAGTCCGGACTGAATGATTATCCACATGTCCACCTGAGTTTTCAGGTGGACCTTGATAAGTACCATTTTGTTGATTATTTTAATTGCTAAAATCCATGTTTGACCCATGTTTTACTTAATTGTGATTTTACCCTAGGTTTTAGAACTTACCTTTACTTTGGACTTAATTTCAAATTTACACATATTTGGATTAATTAGCCACTAAATTTTTGATCTATTTTTGTAGGCATGAAAGGTTCATGGACCTAGGACATACTAGGTCAAACTTGAGTCGGAAGTGAAGCCGGATCGAGTTATCAAGCTTCG
>JAGFNQ010006929.1:25396-110108 GCA_024364735.1 Boesenbergia rotunda
CGGATCGAGTTATCAAGCTTCGGATTAATCCGGGCCGTCCGATTCAAAAGCCGCTAGATCTGAGCCATCCGGGACCATCTGAAGCAATCCGAGCTAGGGTTAGGGTTGATCAAGCACTCTGATCAAGATCTGAAGGTTTCATCCCAATCAGAGCTCATTCAACCGTTGGATCAAGCTCGGAGGGCTCTAGATCGTCCATTCAAAGATTAGATTGATCTGGACCATCGGTTGCACATCTGGAGGATCCGAGCTACCACGAGACAGATCCTGACCCCTGATCATCATCATCAAAGTTTGGCTTAAATCAGAGCAAGATCAGCCGTTGGATTCATTCAAATCAATCCGGGCTGTCCATTTTTATGTATTTAATCAAACCTCTCCACAGCTTTCAGCTCATCGCGTCTTCACCGCACAGTGCTTCTTCTTCGCGTTTTCACCTTAGTTCTTCATTTTTCTTCATTTTTCATCAATCCGAGGCGCGACCACTTCAACCTAGACCGTGGATCAAGATCTGAATCATTGGGGGATCGGTTCTTTGGAGAATTGAAGCTCAAATTGCGCCTGAACAGGGTTGTTTGAGGGTTTCGGTAGCTCTGCGATCCAAGCACTCGAATCTCATCTGCAAGCCATTTCCAATCATTTGAGCCGTCTGTAGGGGTTCTCAGTTGAGTTCAGATGATCCTCAAATCATCATCGCAATCCCAGCCATTGAGATTGAGGAGATTGGATTGAGTTTCCCGAGCCAAGCGCAGAGTGAGCTGAACTTATCGATTGAAGCTATTCCCGGTGATTTGCGGAGCTGAAGGGGTTCTTGGCTTGCCCTTGCGTGACGAACAAGGTGGTTTTGATCTCGGGAAGGGTTGAGGATTAGTTTAAATTAGGAATTTTCAATTTTTTTAGCTGTAATTTAAATTCTGCAATCTGTTTCTCTTACTGAATTTCTTAGCAGCTGTTTAGTTACTTTATTGCATTATTTCTGCTTAATTAGTGGTTCGAACTGTTCTTCCAGTAGTTAGCTAGTTTATTTAGTTAACACTTTACTTAATTTCATTTGCTTGCAATTTTGTTCCAGCGTATCAGATTAAATCAGCTACTCATTTTTAGTTTTCTGAATTGTTCAGTGGGAATTAGGTTTCAGTAATTAGTTAGGCAGTTTGTAGTGAGCAATTGCAATTAGTTTAGTTTATTTCGTAGCTAAGTTTCATTTTTACAATTCCATTAGCTGCTGCGTATCAATTCCACTACGTGTGCATTCATTTCTGCACTTAGCCAGCTATAATTTCAGCAACTTAATTCTGCTTTTAGTTTAGCTACAATTTAAGCAATTTGTTAAGCTTTTCCATGTTGAGTATCAAGTTTTGAACCTGCGTATCAAGTGATTTCTGATTTCTTCCTTGCGTGGCAGTTTACTTTCTGCATATCAACTGTTGATTCTGAATTTTGCAGCTTATTTCAGATTCAGCCTTGCACTAGCTTTAATCCATGAAATTTGAGATAACACTTAGTGTGCCAATGTGTTAGATCTAAGCTTGCTCTGCATTTCATTTCTGAGCATAATATCCAGCCCATTTGTTTGTTTGATTTCGCAATCAAATCTTAGCTGCATTCCTATTTTCATTCTCGAAATTTCTGCAATTCTGCTCTCATCATCTGCATTAGATTAGTTTCTGAATGGGTTAGTTTCCTTGCTGCGTATTAATGTGATAGCTTCTGAATGGTGTAATCAAACGAGACCCTAACAAATTGATTGATGTCAGTTTGTGTTCAGCCGGTTGCTTCTGAATTTTTCAACGTGCCAATTTCAGATTGAGTATCAACTCCATTTCTGCATTCTCCACTATTATTGCTGCATTCTCCAATTGTATTTCTTCATTTTCGATTTCAGCATATCAAGAGGTTCTGGTTTGGTGAATCATTGCAACAGATTGCAACTTGATCAAGTTGTTTATGGATTTGCTCTGTTGCTGAAATTCTGCATTCCAAATCTGCATTGAGTTTGATTCCTTCATTTCCCTACTGAATTGGGTTTGTTCTTACATTGGTCAGTCTCGGATTTTAGATTGTTTCATTCATCCTTGCAGTAAACTTCATTGACAGCCTAGCTCCTTCAAGCTGATTTGATCAGCAATCATTCCTGCATTTGGTTCCAATTTTGGCACATAGAATTCTGCACATGAAAAGTAATGACTTCACATGTTGCTGACTTTCTTAATGTTCTGTTAAGATCTAATCTCTGCACTGATTGGTATCAAAAATAGGTTGTGCTTGAAATCAGTCTTATTTGCATGTGATTTGTCTCGGAATAGTGGTCTCATTTCGGCTCATAAGCTGTAGTCCTTGTGTATCAAGTGTTGGTTGCATGCATTTTGTATTAAGTGGATGATTCGGTTTGAATGTTGTAGATCCTGAAGCTCAATCTAATTTGTAGTGGCATTTTGCAATTGAGATCAGATTTGTTTCCAAAATTGTTTTAGTGCCTTGATTGAGTTTTCCATTGATCAAGTTATCCATTGCTATCACTTGTTTGATTCATTAAGTTGAGTTCTCTCTATTTTCATTGCATTTCCATTTTTATTTGAAACCAAATCCAATTCACTTTCAAAACCCGAATTTCACAAACGACACATAAACACAAGCGCGAATCAAACAAAACCTCAACTAGTCCCCATGAAAAAAATACGACCCTGTGGCCCTTTACTACGTTTTCATATTTTGATTGCAAAAAGGGTTTCCAGCATTTATTCATATTTAAATTTGAGACCCACATTCGTGACAGTCTATTTTGGGTCAATCAAATTTTTGGCGCCATTGCCGGGGAATCTACTAGTTGATTTGTTTGATTTTTTACTTGTGTGCTTATGGGCATATCAATTTGATTCTATTTTATGTCAACGAGCCCCCACACTACTATCCAGAAGATTTCGACTATTGGAGGCGATCAATGGAGATCTTCTTGGGCAGTCAAGACTTCGACTACATGCTAGCCCTGAGATACCAATCTCAAAATGATGAACTGAACAAGCAGGTAAATAAATTAATTTGTACAGTTTTGCCTAACAAAATTTCCTGCAGACTGGAAAAGTATAACAACGCATATGACCTATGGACTCGGCTGAATGAATTGCACCGAGAATTTGAAGGAGCTGGATGAGCCTAAGCTTAAAGCTGAAGATGAGTCTACTAAATCAATCGCAGAACCAAACTTAAAGATGGAAGATCAAGTCCAATTTGCAACTAAAGTCGAGCCTGAACCAACGGTAAAGCCTACTAAATTAGGGGATGCGATTGAGGTAAATTACAAGAATACCCCTAGTATTATTAATACAAATGTCTTGCATGATTCTGAGCAAATCTCTGAAATATCTGACTGTGTAGAAGGTTCTTGTAATAAATTAGATATCTCTATAAATCCTCCCGAAATGCATATTTTGTTAAAAACTTTCTGCAATACTTTAGACTTTTCAGACCAGAACAAACTCAACTCTGACTTGGTTAAACAAAACATTGACGAAGTTAATTCAGATTGTGAAAATCTAACCCTCGATAAAATCAATGTTTATCTCAATAAAGTTTTTAACTCAGTTAATAGTTCAATTGTAATCGAAAATTCAAAAACCATTAAACTTGAAAATAAACCCAAGTTAATTAACAATTCTTCAAAACTGAAAATTACAAACTTAGGTAATTCGAAATTAAAACCCAACAATAATTTAAGCATTACAAAAATTCCTAATAAAGACAAATTAAAAACTTTAACTAATTCAAAATTAAAAGAAAAATTTAAGAGTCCACTTTAACAGCCCAAAGCACTCAACCTATAATCTAGGGGGAGGCACCAAACTAGTTGGCACCTCAAAATCGGCCTTTGCCCAGTTGGGCACTTAGGACTAGTCTTAAAAGTTAATCTGACTCTTGACCGACTTAGTATTAGGGTGGGTCGAGATAACGGTACGCTAAAAAGACTCTCGGGGAGAACTAGCTGAAACTATCTCGACACATCCTAGACTAGTTAGACCAGGGTGTCTCAACAGGTAGGGTAAAAGAATAACTTTCTTAAGTAGCATTGCCTAGAAAGAGGTTGTTGTTCCAATAAGGCTTCGGCCAAAGAAGGCCCTTGTGCCTCGCCTCTCGCCTGGAAGCTATTTATCGAAGTATACTTTTAAACTACTTCTTGTAAAACCTGAATCTAACAAAAAGTCAAACTAACTTTTATAAATCAAATTCAAGCTCATCTCACACAAACTATAGGATCCCTTTGTTTGACAATATTAGACTGAGTGAGATGATTAGAGACAATAAAATTTGAAACTTGTGTATTTTAACCTAATCGTTACTTAATTAAATTTTAACCGATAAAATTTTACTTTCTTTTCACCAAATTAAATATTAATTAAAATTTTAATCGTATCTATAAATTTGAATCTTATTTAAATGTTAAAATTAAACTTTAAAATTCTTAATTAAATCATATTTTAATCTTAATTTTTCACCTAATTAAATCCTTAATTAAAAATTCATCTAATTAAATTTCAACATAAATTAAAAATTAACCTTAATTAAATTCTACTTTAACTTTAACTAAAATTTGCATAATCAAACTTTACTTAAATTAACTTTAATTAAATTAAAATTTAATGTTAATTAAATTTTATATAATTAAAAATCTAACTCTTTACATAATCAAATTTTAATCCTTAATTAATTAAACTTGAATCCTTAATAAACTTTAATCCTTAATCAACTTTAATACTTAATTAATTAGAATTTCAATCTTTATTCAGACTCCAATGAATTAACCTTGAATCTTTAATTAAATCTTAACTAACTTTAATTTATTTAAAATTTGACCAAATTAAATTTTAACCCCTAAAATTTTACCTAATAGAACTTCAACCCTTTATTAAAACTTCATTTAAATACCTCTAACTTTAATCCCCAAATAACTAATGCTTGTAATTAAAATTTTACCTCAATCTTAATTAAAATTCTTAATTAATTAAACCTTAACCTTAAGTTTAATTAAAAATCTTAATTATTTAAACTTTAATCATAATCTTAATTAAAATCAAACTTTAACTCTTAATTAAATCTTAATTTAATTTTACCAAAATTGAATCCTAATTAAAATTAAACTTTAATTCTTAATCCTAATTAAAATTAAACTTTAATTCTTAATCGTAATTAAAATTAAACTTTAAATATTACTTCAATTAAAATCATAATTAAATTTTAAAACATTAACTTAATTTTTAATGTTTAATTAAAATTTATCAACCCAACCAACCTTAACCAACTTAACTAAAAACTTTAATTAAACCAAACTTAAATATAATTAACCTAATTAAACTTTAATTAAACCAAACATAAATCTAATGAATCCAAACCTAATTAAACCAAACCTAAAAGCAAACCCACACTAAAGGCTTAATTAAGCCTACACCTAATCCTTAATTAAACCAACTTAACAAAAAAAACAACTCTTTTGTTTCCTTTTCTCTTTCTGCGTGTTCTTTTACGAACTTACCCCTAAGGACATATGGAGAATATCGAGTTGAGGGGGAGGGAAAATATTTCTATACATCTTTTTGGCAAATTCCTTAACACATATTTGAAAATAACTGTTTTAAAAATACTTTTTGCTTTAAAGACTTTTTTTATTCTTTCAATTATATTCTTTTCAAAACTTATTTTCAATTTTTTTTTGTGCTTTCAATGATATTCTTATTATCATTTAAAAATAATAATAATAACTTTATTACTATATCAAATTTTGTTTCAAAATATTAAACAATCCTCTTGAAAATCTCTCTTCAAATACTTTTAAACTATTTTATTAAAATATGTGATTAAAAATAAAAATGCCCTATATCTAAACCTATTTTAAGAGATGCCATACATGTCTTATTTTTACTGTTTTGTTTGAAAAATATTAGGATTATGCTTATAAATAGTTCCTTGCAATTCCTTTTTAGCATTGAAAAATCCATATTTTTAGGTCTTGCAAATCTCCTTTTTCAAATTTTACTAATTTTCTTTGATAAACTATTTTCAAATTAACTTTAAAATAAAAACACTTATGTTTTTTTTAAAATCCACTATTAGCTTGTTCTTATACTAGAAAGTATCAAAATATTTTGATTGATTTACTTCCAAAAATGATTCTTTTGAAATATTTTTATTTGTAGTTTGGATATCCCTAGGACATAATAGAATGTTTACCTTGAAATTGACAAGGAATTCTAAGGGCTTGTCAAGTTAAGGGGGAGTTCAAACTAACTTGGAAAATTAATTTTAAGAATAGTTTGATTAAGTCTATGATATTACTTTTAAAGTATAACTATTTTCAAAAGAATCTAAGGCATATTCTTGAAAAATTAGTTTTAAAAATTGAATAATAGTCTTGAAACTTATAAAGCTTATTCTTAGAATATCTTCCTTCTTCTAAGTTAAAGCTCAGTAGCAAAGTTTCTTTTGGCTTTGAAAAATATGTATTATTTGGGCTAATCCCTAAAAATATTTTTTTGATTAAGATTGATATTATATTTTCTAAAAAAAAAAATTTTTTTGAAAGAAATTTTTTTTTGAAAGCTAAGTTAATAGATTTAAGACTAGTTTTTTTTCTAACACTTAGCCTATATTTCTACTCCCTTAAACTTGTTATGCTTATATCTTTTTTGATGAATGACAAAGGGGGAGAGTAGGGTAAAAGGGTTAGAAAATTGCAAACAGCATGCTTATTTCACATTTATTTACCTCTACTTTCTTGTGTGTTGCAACTGTCATACCTATGCTAGTGATATATTGTTTGCATGTTTATGCAAGTTCATAGCTGCTGTTTTTCTAACTTTAACCTGAGTTGTCAATACATCAAAAAGGGGGAGATTGTTGGTGCAGTTTGCACTAACGGTCAAACTCAGGTTTTGATGTATGACAAAGTGGTTAAAGTTAGGGTTGTTGGTTTTTAACCTCTTTACTAAGTGTGCAGGGTTGAAAGACTTAGGACCAGATACCAGGCTGAAGTCCAGGATGGTTGAATCCTGGCGGGAAGTCCAGTTGGATCCGCGGGACCTGACAACTGGCTGAAGACCAAGTTGGTTGAGACTTGGCAGGAAGACCAGGGTGGTTGAGCCTTGGCAGGAAGTCCTGGTGGTCAAGAAGTCAAGTAAAGCTGCACAAAGGATAAGTGAGGTAAGTCACTGGAGGAGTAGGAGAGGACGCGTTCCCCGTCGAGGGAACAGTAGGCGTCGGTTCGACCTAGGGCTCCATTTCGGAGACCAAAGTCAGAACCAAGACAGTTAAGGCTGTATAATCTAACACTGTGTTTTATTGTGTTTTGGACTAACCCTGGATGCAGGACCAAAGGAAGGAGTGTCTGCAGCTCAGATAGCCTCAAAGGAGTGAGGTAGTAGCTGAGTAGGGCGCCCGGAGTGTCCCGGGTACCCCCAAGGGCCATACAAAACAGGTAAAGCAAAAGAGGGTTCGAATACATGCTGGGCCGGGCGCCCCGGTGCTTCCGGGCGCCCCCGCTGCTCCCGGGCGCCCCCGCTGCTCCCGGGCGCTCCCTGCTCTGCGGGCGCCCCCATACGCATACCTCAAACCGAACCCCTTGAAGCCAAGGAGATAGGACGTTGACCCGGTCAATCAGGGCGCCCGGAGCGCTCCGAGTGCCCCGGTCAAAGCGGATCCAGAGGATCAGACGCGACCGAGAGCTCTGCGGATCAAAGGCCACGTGGGGGCGCCCTCGACGTCCCGGGCGCCCCCAGGCCCTATATAAAGGGCCCTCGACCCCATGCTTCGGACGACAATTCTTCCATCGCCTCAAAGTTCTTCTACCCTCGCGCCTTGCTCCGGAAACGCTTCACCTCGAGCCGACAACGTCCTGCTGCCCCGAAAGAGTCGACCTACTCCGGACGTCGGTAAAAAGAAGAGCGTAATTTTTTTAAATATATTTTATTGCATTTAATTACTTGGAATTGTGGGGTTGTCACACTTTCAATTCTTTTGTACTCGCCTACTCTATCGGGGTTGACCGGTAGAGAGTTTTAGAGAATTGCCCAACGGAAAGGTACTCCGAGGGACTTGGGCCTTCGAGTAGGAGTCGCCGAAGGCTCCGAACGAAGTAAAACTACCTGTGTCGTTTGTATTGGTTTTTCGTTCATGTTTTATCTTTTTCGCTGTGCACGCTTTTTAAAGCGCTCTAATTTTTTAAAAAGTCACGTGATTCACCCCCCCCCCCTCTCACGTGCATCGATCCTACAATAACATCATTTGGGGTCCCCGACTTGTACCACATACATACATCATAGCGCGCATCCCTAGCAAGTCCGAGGTCGCGAGCCCCAACCTACTAGGGTAAGGACAGCATAGTCGGTAGTCCCCGAACCGAGGCGTTCTTAAGGTGCCCATCCCTGTTGCACAGCTCCGGCAGTGCCAGAACCGTGGACAGCTTCGGTAGTCCAAAACCGGGGCGTTCTTAAGGTGCCCATCCCTTGGACCCATACTTCGGTCCGGTACAAGCCCATACATAAAGTAAAAAATACTTTTCATACTTCATCATTCATCATACATTCATAGAATAACCATGTTATATAAAGCATGACTTAACACATGCTTGTCCTTTCATTGTTCATTCTTATTGCATAACATCATGATGCCTGTAAGGCATGAGCATTATCTTCATTCATAAACATGGTATGCATCTTCTTTCATAAGCATGACATGCATCTTTATTCATTCAACATGTCATGCATCATTCTTATCATGAACATAAACATTACATACTTATCATGGCATCGTCCTTATCATGAACTTAACATAACATACCTATCATAGCATCATTCTTATTGTGACATAACCCTATCATACTTATCATGGCATCATTCATATCATGAACAAAAACCTATCATATTTATCATGGCATCATTCATATCATGAACATACATAATAACTTAGCATGGTTCTTAACATAACATGAGCATATAACTTAGCATGGTTCTCTACATCACATAAGCATGCATAGGTAGGATTCCCATAACATTTTACCTACCATTCAAATACATGGAATAAAACATAAACATTCATGATAACCCTATTAAGCATGGCATCCAATCATAAACATAAACATAAAAGCATAAAACATGATGCTTACATATTAGGGTTATGGTTAACATGATTTCTACCACATGCTTGATCCTATACATATAAATACTTTATGGTAAACATGAACCATCATTCTTTGAGCCCTAAATCTACCCCCAAACCCTAAACCCAAGGCTTGGCCGAAACTTCAAGGTGGAGTTCCATCCATTCCATAAACATGTAATATAGCATAAGGTAAAGGAACCACCATACATCATTTATGAGACCATAGGAAGTCATTGGAGCTCATGATTAGGGTTAACCCTAACCTTTAAGCCACTTTCCTAGGGCTGGCCGAAACTTATAAGGCCATGGGGAGTATGGAAAAATTCCATAAAAATCCCCAATAATTCATGAAACACTAATCACATCTTACCATAGAGCCATTGGACCCCTTACTTGAAATAAATCTTAACCTTTACCCTATTAACCCCTTTTTGGCCGAAACGTGTAGAGTCCCAAGGCCATGTGAAAATTCACATAATCACCTTCCATCACCCTTATATCATGGCAACACATAAACATATGCTTGAAGTTAAAGACTCAACCCTAACCCTTGGGTCCATGGGGTTGGCCGAAACATATAGGGCCTCTAGGGTACCCCAAAAATTCTCAAAAATTGTATTTAACCTCTAAACATCATGAGAAAACATTAAACAACATTTTGGATATTTTTAGCATCATTAATAACCCTTACATATTGTGGCCGAAACCCTAGGGTATCCTAGGGTGCTTGCTTTGCTTCTTTCATGTTGGCCGAAACCCTAGGGTATCCTAGGGTACTCCAAAAATTCTCAAAAATTATACATAACCTCTAAACATCATAAGGGAACATTAAATAGCATTATACAGATTTTTAGCATATTTATAAACCTAAAAGTCATGGTGGCCGAAACCCTTAAGCATAAGGGTCTTGGTTTTCTTTCCTTTCAACATCAAATTCAAAAACCAACCACTATATCATACTAAAAATCATAAAAATCATAGGAAACTATTATACCACAGGTGAGGGAGTCTTACCTTGGGATTTCTTGATTTTTAGACCTTAAAAGAGAAAGAACTTGTAGAACTCTTGACCCTTGATCCCTCCTTGCCCTTGTACTCTTGTAGAGACTTTAGATCTAGGAGATGGAACCTTGGTGGAGACTTTTCCAAGGGGAAAACCCTCTAGGAGTGGTCGGCTAGAATGAGGGAGGAAGAGAGGAGGAAATGCAATTGAAAGAAGAGAGAATGAAACTCCCAAACCCCCTATTTATCATCCATTAAAGAGGTAAATGAAGAGTCTCTCCATGACTCTTCATCTTCTTCTTAATCTTAACTTATATCCACTTCATTTCCTGATAGAAATCCCTTGCTATGTGAGTTGGTTAAGGCTTACATGGTTGTACAAGAGGTCCAAGGTTCAATCCTTGGCTCATGCACCTTTATTTTTATTTTATTTTTATTTCATTTATTTTATTATTTTTATTTCCTAAATTCCAAAAATCCCCCTAAAATCACACATAATTATGCCAATATTCCTAAATAAAATTCTTTTATATTTATATTAATTTTACCTAATTTATATTAATTTTACCTAATTAATACCCATTTTTGGAGCCCATTTAAAGCTCATTGGTACTTAGTTTTCTCAATTTAAATGAGAAAACATGGATTTTCTAGGCCAAAGTTCTCCTTAATATTTCTAGGTCCCTTGGAAAATTATTTAAACATGCTTAATATTTTAAGAAAATATTAAGAGAATTTTCCGGGTCGTTACAGGTTCGGTACCGGGGTTTGATTGGTTTGCTCGGCGTTTTCTAAGATAAGAAGTATTCGTTTATAAGAAAGGAATTAAGAAAAATAATTTTAAATGCATAAGAGAAATCATACCGGGGAGGCATGGTCGAAGTTGAGGGAGCAAGAAGGTCACTTGGTCGCCTTGGAAGGAAAAGAGTTAGAGAGGAGAGGGGTTTGGGGTGTGGAAAGATGAGGAGTTTCGGGTTCCTTATATAGATGTTTTGGTTAGGGCGCTCGGGAGCTCCCGGGCGCCCGGGAGCTCCCGGACGCCCGGGATAGTGTCTACTGCCTTTGGCAGAGACCTAATGCTGGTCGGGGACGCCCGAGGTGTCACGGGCACCCGGGTTAGGTTGGAATTGACAACTTTGATGTTATGTTGAACATTTGACCATGGTTGAACTATTTTGACCATGGTATGACAACTTTGACCATGTTTTGACTGCTTTGACAATGGTATGACTATTTTGACCATGGTTTGACCATTATTGAATCAAGCAATAATCAAGTTCTAAGCTAAGGATTTTAACAACAGTACAAAGATAAACTTAATTTTATTTAAATTAATTTTTACCTTCTCACCCATTCTAGAGTTATCAATCACGTTTGCCTTATGGGTTTTTTTGTTAGACAAGTTTTAATAGATAGAATTATTTTAAAAAATCATGATTTATTTTGAAAAACTTAAATTAATTTTGAAAACAGTTGATTCTGATTTTTTTTTAAAATGTTTGAATCTAGAATTAACTGAAGATTTGTGTTAGATTCGAATTTGACAATGAATAATTTGAATCTGAATTTCTAAGATTGGCTTCCAGGTCTTGGCGAGGCACTAGGCCTTCTTTGGCCGTAGCCATATTGGATCATCAACTCTTTCCTTGACAAAGCCTTTCAATGAGATTTCATTTTCAAAATTAGTCTTTGAAAAATTCTGGTCTAACTAGTTTGGGTCTTGGATCGATAGCTTCGGCTAATTTCACCAGTCTAAAGAGACCAAGTAGAGTATACTTGAACTTATTAGAATTGGCTTCCCTAATGTACTATCATCTCACCGCCTCCCAATACTAGGTTGTTCAAATTTCAGTTAAGTTAGTTTAGTCCTTAAACTAACCAGACCTAAGTCTAAGCATGATAAATTACAGAAATTAAATAAACAAGCAATCAAGCAATTTTAAAAACAAGAATAGAAGTTTATCTAACTATGAATATCATTTTTAATTTGGCTCCCCCTGGACTAAAGCCGCGATAATGGTTCGGCAAGATGTGAATCTTGTCCTTGGGGATCCAATACTGATTTGATCCAGTTTGTTTGTTCAGGCACAGATTGGGTACCCATCCCTGAGTTTTAGGTCTGAACTGGTTCAGTACAGCATAGTATGATCTTTGTCTAGATTTGGTTCTATAGCCTAATCCAGATCGATTTAGAACCGACTTCTATTTTCCAAGGATCATGTCAAGAACCTTGGAACCAGAAGTGAATCGTTCTAAGGCTGTTCTGAGATCCTTGACTTGAGTTTTCAAGGAGGAGTTCTCTTTTTCAAAATTTTCAACTTGAGTAGAGGTTCCTTCTTGAACCTTCTCAGTTAAGGATTCAGAGTCAGCTCCCTCTTTCAGGAGTTTTATTTCCTATCGGAGAGATTCGACTCAGAGTTTGGCTTTTGCTAAGTCTCGAGAAAGATATGTAATTAATTCGTTTAATTGACTTCAAGAAAAACCACTTATAGTGATTCTACCATCCTCTGAAAACGTGAGTTTGCCGTCGTCCGGCTCCGATTCTGACTCGGTCTCGATTTCTTCTGAGGCGGTTAGTGCAAACAGGTTCGACTGTGGGATCTCTTCTTCTTCTTCAGAGGAAGACACGTCCCACGTTAATTGAAGAGCCTTCTTTCTTCTTGCTTTCATGGCTTCTTTTAGGTTAGGGCATTCCGATTTGAAATGACCCTTTTTGTTGCATTCGAAACAAGTCACACTTGATTTGTTCTTCGTTGGTTCAGCTAGATCGTCCTTCTTTCGGCTGGCTTTTCTTCTGTTGGATTGATTCTTCAATTCCTTGTAATAGTTCCAGGCAAGCCGGACCAGCTTGGGTCGATCTCCTTCGCTGACTTCTGAGTCTGAATCTGAATCAGACTCGGGCTCAGGTTGCGGCTTCTTCTTGGTTGTCTTTTCAGTTTTACCTGCAACAAAAGCGATGCCTTTCTTGACCAGATTGCAGTTAGTTTGCTCATGCAATTCTAATTCAGAAAATAGTTCATCTAACTTAATTTTAGAATGATCCCTTGAAACATTGTACGTATCTACCATAGATGCCCACAAAGTGTTTCTCGAGAAAGCGTTAAGGGCATACCTTATCAGGTCACGATTTTCTACCTTGTGACTGATGGTGTTTAGACCGTTCATCAACTCCTGAATTCTGGCGTGGAGCTGAGCTGCCGATTCGTTGTCTTTCATCTTGATAGTATACAGCTTGTTCAGAAGTAGGTCCCTCTTGCTGATTGGGGTGTCGGAGGTTCCTTCGTGTAATTCATTCAGTTTACCCCAGAGTTCTTTTGCGTTGTTGAATCGACCCACCCGATTCATCTCCTCTTGAGTTAGGCCACATTGGAGTGTTTGGGGCGCTTTGGCATCAGCTTCAATTTTCTTTTTGAGTGAAGCGTCCCAATCAGTGTAAGATTGTTGTACTTCGTCAGCATTCTTTGGTATTTCCAGTCCGGACTGGATTATTATCCACATGTCCACCTGAGTTTTCAGGTGGACCTCCATCCTGCTCTTCCAGTAGGAGAAGTCCTCTCCACTGAAAAGCGGTGGTCTTGCGGTACTGAAGCCTTCTTGCATGGTCATTAAATATTTACTGAAAAAGACAGAGAAAAGGAAAAAATATCCCAAGACTTGGTCTTGCATTAGTAGTGCGGAAAAAAAATAATTATCGAGTGGTGTTGCACCGGTCTCGATTAACGATAAAATTTTGAAAAAAAATTAAAACAATTAGATGAAAATTCGAAAAATTCACAAATTGGTGGTTGCACCAAATTTGAGCTTCTCGGCTCTGATACCACTTGTTGGATTGAGAGAATACGATAGAAGGGGGGTGAATATCGTAAAACATTTTCGGATTCGTAAAGAGAATAAGCAGCGGAAAATAGAGAAACACACACGCGAACTCAAGTGTTTTTACATGGTTCGGAGTCGCGGTCGGCTCCTACTCCAAGGCCCACGGTCGTTGACTATTTATTGCGGGCAATTCTATATGTGCGCAAATGTTTACAGAGGAATTTTATAGTTGTAGTACAGTAAACAGAAAATTAAGCTCTTTCGTTACCGACGCCCGATGTGGATTGTACATCGGAGCCGAGGGTCATCGTCGACGCTTCAATCTCGAGATGGGAGGTTTCTGGAGCAAAGCGCTTGAGTAGAAGTGCGTATTGGCGTTGGAAAGTTATGTGTTGAAGCCTTGGAGGTCGAGCCCCTTATATAGTGCACCTGGGGGCGCCTGGGACGTTGGTGGCGCCCTCCACGTGTCACACGATCCGACAAACTCTCGGTCAGCCTTTATCCCTCAAGGATCGGGCTTGAGGTTTGACGGGGGCGCCCGGGAAGCAGGGGGTGCCCGGGTTGACTCAATCAGCTGGCTTCTCGGCTGGATAAAATCTATCCGCTTCATTGGCTTGAGCCCAGGGCGCCCAAAGCATCCGGGGCGCCCGGGAGCTTGGGGCCGCCCCGCCCAGTGAGCTTCCGAAGCGTTACTTGCTCAGCTTGTCTTGCCTTCACCTTGGGGGCGCCCGGGACCTCCGGGGTGCCCTGCCCAGCTACTGTCCCTCTCCTTTGTGGCGGTTTGAGTTGCAGAAACTCGTTCCTTCGGTCCTGCATCCAGGGTTAGTGCCACACAAAACAAAGCTAGAATGTTAGTGAGTTTTACAGCCGTAGCTGTCTTGGTTCTGACTTTGGGTCTCTCAAATGGAGCCCTAGGTCGAGCCGACGCCTACTGTTCCCTCGACGAGGAACGCGTCCTCACCTACTCCTCTCAGGAGAGTTTACCTTTTGCCAACCAGCTCCTCCGGTTGGACTTTTGCCCGATACACCTGACCAGGTCTTCGTGCCCACCTTCCGAGTAGGTCTTCGGTGCCCAGCTCCTTGCTAGGGCTTCGTGCCCAGTCCTCGACTAGGACTTCGTGCCCACCTTCCAAGCAGGTCTTCGGTTCCCAGCTCCTTGCCAGAGCTTCGTGCCCAGTCCTCGACCAGGACTTCATGTCTAGTGTACCTAGGGCTTCTTTTCCTGTACACATAGTGAACATGCTAGATCAACATAACATCTTAACTTTTGAACCCTTTGCCATTATCAAAACATAGGTTCGACTTGGGTGATGTCTGCACCAACAACAGTGACTTTGGGAACCTTACTGCTCGACTCCTGATCGGTCTGGTGACCAATCAGGGATACTATTCAGATCGTTCTGGTGAATGATCAATTGACGCAGGTTTCTCACTATAACCGATCAGGCTGGAGCATGATCGGTCAGGAAGTGTCCTGATCGGTCTGCAGACCGATCAGGCCACAACCTGATCGGTCTGGTGACCGATCAGCGGTGTGGCAGAAAGAAGTTGGAGGAAACCCGGCTGGTGCTGGATCGGTCTAGTGACCGATCACCAGAAAGTCACGATTTCGAGTTTCTCACTGGGGACCGATCAGGCTAGAGCCTGATCGGTCTGAACCCATCCTGATTGGTCTGGTGACCGATCAGGTGTCCCTCTGATCGGTCCGGTGATCGATCAGTAGCTAGCAGCATTAATGCAAAAGCGGTGTCAGAGTTTTGATTACGTTCTGTTTCTCTTTTGATCACCACTCATATGTTCTGATGTTTTGATCTTCTGTTGATTTGCTGTTCTAATGAGCTGCTAAGTGTGCAGATGAATCAGGTTTACACAAGGAGAGTCAAACATAGGCTTTTTCTACATCAGGTTTGGCAGGGATCCATCTCAGGTTGCAACGGATGCTGGCGCTGCTGGAGCTACTGACTGGGTCTCGTCTGAGGGAAGCTCTGTGGTTGGTGGGCAGTTGCAGTTGAGTAGTTGGGAGCTGCAGAGAGGTGGCTGTGACTTGGCGATCAGTCGGAGAGGCTTAAGGGCTTGGTAGCGATGAAGCCTCATAAGAACACTTGATCACTTCTCTGGTTCTGGCGACAAGCTGTTTCTCCATCTGTTGTGCATCACTCTGAAGCAGCTGAAGCTTTGAGCGACATTGCATACTTGAGCGCTTGGAAGAAGAAACAAGGAGCTTGGCGAGTCCATCAGCAAGAAGACACGAAGAGGGAGTCCTTGCGTGAGATCTGTGTTGAGTGGAGCTCGGTGAGGAGTTCGCTTGTGTTCTTTTTTGTCCTAAGTGCTCTGTAAGCCTTCTTGTGGTTCTTGTGCTTATTTACATTATTTTGTTGATCCCGATGTGGAGAGGTTACTCCACCGAGAAGGAGGTTACATTTGATATCCGGATTTTCGGGGCTTGATCTGCCGACGATCAAGGGATCGCTCACCTCACGGGCACGCCAAGGAGTAGGGGATAGTTCCCGAACCTTGTAAATGATCCTTGTTAGCGTTTTTGGTTTGCTTTTCATTTCTGCAGTTATACTCTATTTTGTTTTTGCTTCAGCTGTGCTACTAACCCTTGAAGTGCAAAATCTGTTAAGTGAAAGCGATTTTTGTGTCTGGCTATATTCACCCCCCTCTCTAGCCATCCAAGTTCCAACAAGTGGTATCAGAGCTTGGGGCTCTGTTCATGCGGATTAACAACCGAGAGCTAACAACAATGACTTTGAGAGAAGGATTTATCACCACACGACCTCCCTTCTTCGATGGTTAAGATTTTCAGTATTGGAGGTCTCGCATGGAGTACTACCTCAAGTCCGACATCGGAATGTGGTTCTCCGTGAAGGAAGGCTTCACCCCTCCAAGATACGCAGAGGGAAAAGAATTGGAGTCCTCATGGTGGTCGGCTGAGCAAACACAAAAAGGAGATGCCGATGCGAAGGCGGTGGTGTCCTTCCAATGTGGAATGAACAAAGACCAACTAATCAAGGTTGGTCCCTTTACAAGCGCAAAGGATTTGTGGAATAAGCTCATCGAACTCCACGAGGGCACCCGGGACTCAAGAATAGCCAAGAGGGACTTGTTCCTCAATCAAGTACAAAACCTCTACATGAAGGAGAGTGAAACTGTTAAATCCGACACTTTTGGCGCGAGCCAGAAAATTTTTTTTTGAAAGAAGATTTATGAATTCCGGGACCCAAATTATAAAGAGGATTAAATGGTTTCGAAAATTTAGTTGTAAGGGTTGAATTGCGAACATGCATAAACTGTTAAGGGCTGATGTGGAATTAGTCAAACATTGAGGGACTTTTCTGTAAAAATCCCACCCCTTATAACTCTCTTTTCCTCTCTTTTTCTCCCCGCGTGCCCTAGCCGCAAAGACTCCCGACCCCCTTTGTCTTTTCTCCTCTTCACTCGGTCGCAAACCACTCGACCCCCTCTTCCTATCCTTCTTGATCGCAAATCGCCGCCGCCTCTGCCCTCTCCACGCGAAGTCCATCCCCGCCGACATCGCCGGGCCACCCCTCGCTTGTGCCGCGGTAGCCCCAGATCCAACCGTATTCCTTGAGTTGCTAGTCGTGGATGTCGCAGCCGCATGTATCATTGTCGGGGGTTGGATTCGTCACAGGCGTCAGGCATGGCTACGACTACTCCGAGATGCTCTTGATTGGGGGCAGAGATCTCATGGACTATCTTCAGGTAACTTCCTTCTTCGAGGATCTTGTGAATCCATTTGTTGTACCCGATCATAGCTGAGTCAGAGATGATGTTCTGTTCTGAGGATTCGCTCGGTGGCAAAGGGAAAGAAGAAGCCGATGTCGGAGGAGACAACCTGTGTAGGTATTTCGATGGGGGAGGCTGATCCATTAGATATGGCAGGAGCTTCACGGCTGGTGTCCAATTGAGGTAAGGATTGGGTGCCTTATGGATGATACTGCCTAGTTGGTTTTGGTGATTGCTAGAAATGCCTTGATGCATGATTTTAGTATGGTGATCAGGTTCTGAATTCTGTTGCAATAGAATAGTGATGTTCTAGTTGAATTTATATTGTATTGTTAGTTTTGTATCGGGTCAGATGTAGATTAAATTCTTGGTGCTGGCGGGATAATTTGATCAGAATGGGGAAAAAGAGGCACACACACATGGTGGATTGCATGTAGGATCATTTTTGGTTAGAGTTAATTTTTAGTATATTTTTGTGATGGAATGCCTTGTATTGGTATATAGGAAATGGAGTAATTGTAATTTGATCTTGGGCTATTAATTGAGTATTGTTGTAGTTTCTGTTTTGAATGTTATCTTAGAGCTCTGATCATAGTTTTGGATGGTGATAGCTTGAAGTGTGAATGAGTTAGCTATTGGTCTTAATTCAGTTATGATTTGATTTTTGGTTTGCTTTTGAATCGGTTGTGTAGTAGGGATACCTTGCTTATCTGATCTTGGAAGGATTTGTTAATTGACGGAGTTAAGCTTCCGATGTTGATCTGTGTTATGGGATTGGAATGTGGGATAAAACAAAACGAACCTAATCTTAAAATTACATCAGGTAATTAAGAACCTTTCCATTCAATTAGAGGTAGTTAGATGGGAAAGGAATACTTAGGTTAATCTTAGTATGGATTAGGAATTAATTAGCTAGTTACCATCTTTTGTAATAGCTAATTAATTATGTCCTTGATACAGGGCATTGATGCAATTACAGTTGCTGATTATTGGACCGGAGTTTCCCTACATATACGGATTCTTCATTTTTGAGGCGGGTACCCTTTGACTTATCTTTTAGATATTGTCATATTACTATGCATGGTTGGTTATAGATAACAGTAAGATTATACGCTACCCTGAGTTATTATGCATGTTCTGGATATATGATAGTTATCCCTGAGTTATTATGCCTGTTATGGATACATGTTAGTTATCCCTGAGTTATTATGCATGTTCTGGATATATGATAGTTATCCCTGAGTTATTATGCCTGTTATGGATACATGTTAGTTATCCCTGAGTTATTATGCATGTTCTGGATACATGATAGTTATCCCTGAGTTATTATGCCTGATATGGATATTTGTTAGTTATCCCTGAGTTATTATGTATGTGTATCTATCATACACCATCCTTGCACTGTTGCATGCCGGCGATCAGCGCTCCCTTGTGGTTGAGCCTAATCGTTTTCCGGTACATGATATGCACACACGGCCACTCATGGGTTAGTGGATACCGTAGATGTGTGCATTTGCCCTGTATTGCTCCGTTCGGCCACTATGAGGAGAGTGAGCGCGGGCGTGGTAGCAGCCAGGGATCCCTTCTCGTACTGAGCCACGAGGAGATGAGAGCGGAGCTCCCTCATATATACATGGGGTAGAGGGGTGGTCCCTCGCTAGCATCCTGTCCACCCGGTCACTCAGGAGCAGTGATGGCAGGGTGCGTACAGTTTGTCACAGCTCTACCCACGCGGACGTCGTGGACGATATCCTGACTGGGACTAGGGGGTGACACATGTCATTGCACCATGTGCATATTTTGCATCGTGCACTGTTTGCTGCACTTATTTGCTGCACTTGTTTGACATGCATATTCTGGAGACTTGTTATTTGGGATCATATGTCTAATGATATTCTCTTGGTACTTATTATCCTCTTTTCAGGTTAGCTGGATTCTGGTATGTATCTACCTCAGTATTTCCAGTTCTAGTTTTTCCATATTGTTGTTATGAGACTGTATTAACGTAGATGCTTATTGTTATTATAACATACTATGCATATCTGCTGGGTATTCGCTGAGTTATGGACTCACCCCGTTGCCATATGATTTTATTTCAGGTTGAGATACTTGGAGTCGCCAGAAGAGCCCAACAGCCAGTCCCTACCCATCGCGGCGATAAAGTTTGTTTTGTACTTAGTAGTGTCTATGTTTTCATATTCAGTTATTGGATATGTATATGTCGTATGTGTCGTGAGCCCTGAGGGGTTGTTGTATTTGTTGTTTCGTCATAAGTCGGACCGGTCCACAGTCAGGTATGATTTACTTAGTTGTCTTTTGCAATTGTGTCGTGTCTATATATATTTTGAGGCCTGAGGCCAAATATAACTGCGTGGTATTGTTATATTGTGGTTTGTATGTGTAAATTGTCCGCCGGACAGGGGAGGTGCTGTCCGATTTTATATTGGAACAGCGGCTCCTGGGTATCGGGGCGTGACAGAAACGGTAAGTGAACTTCATAGTCGGTTGAAAGAAGTCCTCAACGGTCTCCATTCCATTGACAAAAAGGTCGAGAACTACGACCTTGTGAGGTTTGTGTTAAAAGCTTTTCCAAGGAATGCCTTGTGGTCATCCATGGTGGATGCCTACAAGCTTTCTAAGGATTTATCAATTGTAAAATTAGATGATCTATTTTGTGAAATGGAGCTCCATGAAATGGTTAACAAAGGCCCCAAGGAGAAGAGGATTGCTCTAGTAGCAAGGGAAAAGACCAAGAAGAAGGAGAAAAAAATATCTTCATCTTCATCCGAATCCGAGTCTGAGTCTGAGGAGGATGGCAGCGGGTCTTTTTCCTCCGAGATGGCCAACTTTGTCAGAAGAATGATGAGGAAGAGCCGACGCTTCAAGGGTAAAGGTAACCCTAGTGAAGTTAAAATTGATAAGTCTAATGTTACTTGTTATGAGTGTAGCAAGAAAGGGCACTTCAAGAAGGACTGCCCGAAGCTAAAGAAGAAAGAGGAGAAATCAAAGAAGAAGAAGAAGGCCTTGAAGGCCACATGGGATGAATCATCCTCTAGTTCTTCCGAAGAAGAGAAGGAGGAGAAGAGTACACGCCATGTAGCACTCATGGCCATTGAAGATCAAGAAAGCAGTGATGAATCCACGGACTCTTCAAACGTGGCTTCATCATCTTCGGATGATGAAGAGGTAATCTCTCCCGAACTAGATAAATGTTATAGAGCTATTGCATGTTTAACTAGTTTGTTAAAGAAATCCAAAGAAACAGTTAAATCATTGAAAGTAGAAGTTGAACAACTAAAATCCTCTAGGGATGAGGATATTGATGATTTGCATGTAGAAATGTTAGAAGATGAGAACAAATCATTGAAGAGTGAGGTTGAGAGACTCAAGAGTGTTCTTGAGAAGTTCTCAACTAGCTCTAAGACTTTAGACATGATTCTAAATGCACAAAGGGTGGTTTACAACAAGGCCGGTATTGGTTACCGACCTAAAGAGCCTTCATTTGTTTCCTTGATGTCTAGGACTGATGTTAGACAACTTAAGACTCCTAGGTTTCAGAAGAAAGTGGTCAAGGCATGAGTGCCTAAGTCTTGCATAGTAGGTGTTTTAGGTCCCAAGATTTGGGTACCTAAATCCTCTATTTTTCGTATTGTGTAGGTTATGATTGAGGGGGAGCATCTATCAACTTAGTTCGTTGATAGTGGGTGCTCCAAACATATGACCGGTGATAGATCCTTATTCACTACCCTTCAAAGAAAAAGTAGAGGTAATGTTTCCTTTGGTAACAATGGTAATCTTAAGGTTATAGGGATAGGAGCCATTCAAATATCTAAATGTCTTAGGATTAAGAATGTCCTTCTAGTCAAGGGGATGACATTTAATCTCCTAAGTGTCAGTCAATTGTGTGATGCGGGTTACACAATTGATTTTCAATCAAGTCAATGTCTAGTTAGACAACATGACACCTTTGACACAGTACTAGTAGGCACAAGAGTAGATAACATTTACCAAGTTTCTTTTAAAAGTGCTACTAATGCTTTTGTTAAGTGTTTCATGTCAAGAGAAGATGAGTCTAATCTTTGGCACCGGAGATTAGCACACGTGAACATGAAGAATATCCGGAGATTGGCCAACAAGGGATTAGTTCGTGGCTTACCAAGCATCAAGTATGAAAAGGAAAAAAATTTGTGATGCAAGTCAAATGGGTAAGCAAACAAAATCTGCACATAAAGGTAAAAGCGATGTAAGTACTTCTACCACTTTGGATTTACTTCACATGGACTTGTTTGATTGTAGCACTATTATATCCTTGAATGGTAGTAGATATTGTTTTATGATCATTGATGATTTTACTAGATATACATGGACCTATTTTCTAAAATATAAGGATCAAACCTTAGATGTTTTTATTTCATTTTGTAGAAGAGTCAAAAATGAAAAATCATCAACAATTAAAATAATAAGGAGTGATCATGGAGGTGAATTTCAAAATCAATGATTTTTAAAATTTTATCAAGAGAGAGGGTATAGACATGAGTTCTCTACTCCTAGAACACCACAACAAAATGGTGTTGTAGAGAGGAAGAACCGAGTCTTACAAGAGGCTGCTCGAAGCATGCTCAATGAGTACTCATTACCAGGGTACTTGTGGGCCGAAGCTGTAAACACAGCTTGCTACGTGCAAAACCGAGTCCTCATCCATAGATTCTTAGGAAAGACTGTCCATGAACTTTGGTTTGGAAAACCACCTACAGTTAAACATCTTAGGGTGTTTGGGTGTAAGGTGTTTATTCTGAACTCCAAGGACCACCTTGGAAAGTTCATAGCAAAGGCTGATGAAGGGATACTAGTCGGGTACGCCCTCGTCAACAAAGCTTACCGGGTCTATAACAAGAGATCTAGATTGGTTGAAGAGTCTTCTGATGTTGTTTTTGAGGAAATTCCAAAAGTAAATGATCAATCAGAAGATGTTGAAGGAGTTCAATTCAAACTTAGGGAACTAGATTTGGATGGAAGTCCAAATGTTGTAGATGGTGATGAATTTGATGACGGTGAGCCTAGACAACTCATAGATCAGCCGGATCCTGAGGCTGAGCTTGTGTCTAGTGGCACCATCCAAGAAGCACCTCCAACACCAAGGCAAACTAGGTTAGCATCTAGTCATCCCCAAGACCAAATTGTTGGAGACATCCATCATGGGGTTAGGACTAGATCATTCTTTAGGAATGAGACTAATGAAGTTGCCCTACTTTTCGAAATTGAACCTAGGAAAATTGACGAAGAATTAAATGATCCCGATTGCATCATTGTCATGCAAGATGAACTAGGCCAATTCGAAAGAAGTCAAGTTTGGGATTTAGTCCCTAGACCTAAGAAGACCACCATTATTGGAACCAAATGGGTCTTCAAAAATAAGTTGAACCATAAGGCAGAAATCGTACGAAACAGGGCATGCTTAGTAGCCAAGGGCTATAGTCAAGTTGAAGGCCTTGATTACGATGAGACCTATGCTCTCGTGGCTCGATTAGAATCCATCCGATTGATGCTTGCATTTGCAGCACATCGAGGTTTGAAATTATATCAAATGGATGTCAAATCGTCCTTTCTAAATGGTTTCATAAGAGAAGAGGTCTATGTCGAACAACCTCCGGGGTTTGAGAGTTTCGAATTCCCAAACCACGTGTTCAAGCTCAAGAAGGCACTCTACAGCCTTGTACAAGCACCTCGGGCTTGGTATAAGCGATTGTCGACATTTCTAATTGAAAAAGGTTTTGTAAGAGGACAAATAGACCCTACACTATTTCTACGAAGAGATGGTGACAATATATTTGTAGCCCAAGTATATGTCGATGACATAATTTGTGGCTCAAACAATAAGGGCTATTTGAATGAATTTATTAGACACATGGAGAGCGAATTTGAAATGAGTCTAGTGGGAGAGTTGACTTTCTTCCTTGTACTCGAAATCAAACAAACCCGAGATGGGATCCATGTGCACCAATAAAAATACACTCAAGAGATGCTCCGAAAATTTAACATGAGTAATTCTAAAGAGGTAACCACTCCCATGGCTACAAACACAAGGTTAGATAATGATGAGAGTGGTAAACCTGTTGACCTGACTCAATATCGGAGCATGATAGGTAGTTTGCTATACCTCACAGCTAGTCGACCTGATATACTTTTTGCTGTGGGTATGTGCGCTAGGTATCAAGTTTGTGCCAAGGAATCTCATTTAATTGTTGTTAAGAGAATTTTGAGATACCTTAAGGGCACAATTGGAGTTGGTCTTTGGTACCCCCGTACCGAGTCATTTGACCTAATTGGCTACACCGATTTCGACTATGCTGGGTGCAAGTTGGATCGGAAGAGCACAAGTGGGGGTTGCCAATTCTTAGGATCATCATTAGTTAGTTGGTCAGGTTGGAAGCAACATTGTGTTGCTCTCTCCACGACCGAGGAAGAATATATCGCCATGGGAGAGAGTGTATCGCAATTGTTGTGGATGATTCATACACTAGAGGACTATGGATTAAGCTAAAAAGGTGTGCAAGTGTTGTGTGACAACATTAGCACAATAAACCTAACAAAGAATCCAGTCCATCATTCTAGGACCAAGCATATTGAAGTGCGTCACCACTTCATTAGGGATTATATTGCTAGAGGAGATATTGTACTCTCACATGTAGAGTCCAAATCGAACCTAGCGGACATTTTCACTAAACCACTCCCCGAGAATGAATTTAGCTTCTTACGAAGGGAATTGGGAATGTGTCGCGCTTCATAGGATTGAGAAAGCATTCAAAACCCTTCATGATCATTTCAAAATTGTTAAGGGAACAATCGGGTAACTTGGGGACATCTCACACAAACTATAATGTTTAACAAAATATTTTTGTTTGCTAGAAATGGGGTGAGATGCTAGGATCAACCTAATTCCTCAAAATGTCAATGCATCCCTTGAGAAATTAGGTTGCGAGATAACAATCATTAAGTTGACCAAGTATGGGGAAAACCAATGCATAACATATGTGTATTTGACTCCATGATCATACTTGGACATTCCAATTAAGGAAACTTGATTGGAGACTTTATTTTGATACAAACTTGTTTTTCATTCGATGATTGTTCAAATTGTTTGAATGCCTTGGTTGAGTTTGACTCCACTTGGGTGGAGCAAAGTGACTTGTTAAATCCATAAGGACCTTTGATCCTTATTCAGGGATCAATTATAGTCAAGGAAACCCCTCTAAGGTCGATAATCTTCCACCTGATCGTATCAGAATTCGATCCGAAATCTGAAACTGGAAGTTCTGAAGTCGTATCAGAAAATCTCTGATACCTGATCGGTCCACAAACCAATCAGACATAGGGTTGATCGGTCCACAGACTGATCAGGAGTTGGCCTGATCGGTCCACAGACCGATCAGGAGATGGCCTGATCGGTCCAATTGTCTGATCCAACTATTTCACGAGAAATTATCAAAACATTTTGTGTTGGCCTGGATTCGCCCCCAGACCGATCTGGCCCCTTGTGGTGATCGGTCCACCGACCGATCAGGAGGGTCACAGAAAATCTCATGAACCTACTGCTCGCTTCCTGATCGATCGGCAGATCGATCAGGGGCTTTCCTAATCGGTCGCCCGACAGATCAGGACCAAGCTTGACCGATCAGGCTGGAGCCTGATCGGTCTGGGCGTTCTAGGATCGAACGATCGATCATTCAATCGTAATAAATTTCCGTTGGTGGATCGGTCCACCAACCTATTAACTCTCGATTCTCCTCATCTTCAACCCTAGTCGACCAAAACCCTCAACCTTTTCTTGTTCCTGTGAGTTCTTACTATCCCCTTCTTTCTCTTCCTTTCTACGCGGGTTCGGCGAGCCCTTCCTTCAGCGAGATCTGTTTTCTCTGGAGGTCAAGTGCTTGCGATTTCTTTCCGTGTGGGCAAGCTTCTGAGTCTATTTTCCTTGCTCAAGCTGCGCAAGGTCTTGGAGGATCTGCGTGCTCTTTACGCGAGCTACAACTTGGTCTGCATTTCTCCTTCTTGCTCAAGACCTCTTCTTCAAACTGTCTAGATCGTGTTCACCCAGTCGCATGGCACCTAAGTAAGATTCTTCTAGTTTCACCTTGTTGATTACTTCAAATATCTTAATTCTTGGTGAACTAACCTTGATGTTTGATTTTGTGATATGTGTGCCGTTACCGTTACCTTGTCGTGGCTATTATTGTGGCCTTACCCTTATGATCATTTGCTCATTTTACTTGACTTACTGATTAAACCAAAATTGTCCATTTTCCTTGATCATTTTCCTGAATCTTGATTTTACTCTTCATATGTATTCTTGATCATATCATCTTCTGATTAAACCTTCACTGATCAATCATATGTCGTGATCAATCATATGCCATGATCTTAATTTTGATCATTATTTTTGTGGTGAACCTCATTCATATGTCGTGATCAAAATTTCCAACTTTTAGAAAATCCTCCAAAGGCAAGGAGCCGACAGAGGGAACCTTGAAGGGCAAAGGCCCTTCATCATCCGCACCCTCTCGAAGGCCTCAGCGTTCATCGAGTTCCCGATTCCCTAACGTTGCGTTTGAGCAAGTGTTTCAAAGCCGAACTTTCAAGCTCCTCCCGTGAAGGTCTATAGATAGACCTTTCTTGTCTCAACATTGTCCCTCTATCATCGAAGTGATTAACTTCTATAACCTCGAACTCTTTCTTTCCCTTGAGCGGACAATCAACTATGACCTTGTCTCTGAATTCTAGATAAATCTGCAACAAGGTCCACAGGGAGGCTTTGACTTCACGACCCGGGTAGCCAAGAGAAATCTTGACTTTTCCTATGATGTCTTGGCGGAGTATCTTGGCGATCGACGATCGCCTAATTTTTATTCCATCTACCCAGAGCTTCCTGACCCCTTATTGCCTCCTTTTGAGGGCGTCATCCCCGATGGCATATACCACATTTCTTTGGCCATCCTAGACCAGCTGGCCTCGATGAGTTAGGGCCTGATTTTCCTACCTTTGCAGCCCTTCGACTTTCTCCTATTGATTACATTCTTTTTAAGATAATCACCAACTGCATTCTACCGATCACCTCCAAACCCCTGACTGAGATTCATCCGTATCACTGTTTGATGCTCTATGGCATGCATCGCCATTTAGACTTTGACATTATGGAGAGTATCTTTCAGTCGATGATATCTTATCGAGAGCCCAGCCGCCGCACTATCTACATGCCTTTCGGTCACGTCATTACTGACTGGCTTCAGTCAGTTGGTGTTGATGTGACCAAGGGCAAGACAGTGCCCATGGTTCGACAAGATTGCCGACTGGGCAGACGCGCATTTGCCAAATCTGGCATCGTTGTTGGGCCTAACGATCAAAGTCTTATCTGGAAGGACAGGCGAAGTCTAGGCGAGCTTCCTCGAGGCGCACATGTTTAGGTACCAGCAGCTCCGGCTGCACATCATGAGGTGCCTGCCGCAGCAGCTGCTTATGAGTACGAGCCAGATCTCGACATCCGCTAGCAGGTTTCGGAGCTGGAGCTGACGATGCAGCAGGAGTTGCATATCTCCGAGCTCTGGCGACAGGAGGTCCGGTCTGAGTTTCGATCTTTCGATCGCAGAATATTGGCGATAGAGTCCGACGGTTCTAGGATCCGCTCCCAGCAGCAGACCTGGTACGAGGAGTGGCGCCAGCATACATTTCTTGGAGCGGCACCATCCAGCAGTACTGCACCGGGATCCTTCATACCTGACGATGACACGACTGATGACCCCATGCAGGCCGATGACCCTCCAGCCGATGCTTGATTTGATTGTACTCTGATCTTGTTTTCCTGATTGGTGATTTGACTGTTTTGCATTTTATGACTTGGCGATGGAGTTGACTATACTTTGATGCATTGATATGCATCTAACTATTTGTCTGTTTTGGTTTTGGTTGCTCTTGACTTTGCTTTGATGTAGTGCTATGCATCTAATTTTATGACTGATTCCATGTATACCTTGCAATGCCATGCTTATTGCTAGTTCATGTCTTATTCCTATTCAGTGTTTATATGATGCATGTGATTGCTATATCCTGCCTTATCTTTATCATATGTGTTCATATACTTTCAAAATTAAATCACATCCTTGTTGTTTTGGTAGAACCCCTAAGTTTGAGGGGTAGTTTATTTTAAACTTAACTACCAGTCTACACCCTTTTCGGTGTTTAACAAAGGGGGAGAGTTGGTGAGTTAAGTTTGGGATAATTACGAGCTTAACTGTTGTAGGGGGAGGATCCTGATTCTCCTAAGTTTGGGATAATTACAAGCTTAACTGTTATAGGGGGAGGATCCTGATTCTCCTACGATAGTGAAATTTGAGACTATGAATTTCAAATCCCTAAACTTAAAATCAGGTTGTCAAACAACAAAAAGGGGGAGATTGTTGATGCAGTCTGACCCTGATTGTTGTTTTGGTGTTGACACCGATTTTAAGTTAGGTTGATCAGATGATTGAGATTAAGTCCTGTTCGGGGACTAGGCATACCTAGTGGAGCTAGGTTAGATGAAATCCTGGCTTGGAGGGCCAGGTCCTAGCTTGGAGAGCTAGGTTGACTGAAACCCTGGCTTGGAGGGCTAGGTCCTAGCTTGAGAAGCTAGGTTGGATGAAATCCTGCTTGGAGGGCCAGGTCCTAGCTTGAGAAGCTAGGTTGAATGAAATCCTGGCTTGGAGGGCCAGGTCCTAGCTTGGAGAGCTAGGTTGACTGAAACCCTACTTGGAGGGCTAGGTCCTAGCTTGAGAAGTTAGGTTGGATGAAATCCTGGCTTGGAGGGCCAGGTCCTAGCTTGGAGAGCTAGGTTGGATGAAACCCCGGCTTGGAGGGCTAGGTCCTAGCTTGGAGGGCTAGGTTGATGAAACCTTGGCTTGGAGGGCCAGGTCCTAGCTTGGAGGGCTAGGTTGATGAAACCCTGGCTTGGAGGGCCAGGTCCTAGCTTAGAGGGTTAGGTTGAAGTCTCGGTGAGTGAAACTGGGCACGGAGTCTTGGTCTGAGGGACTGAGCACGAGTCAGGGGAGGCTGGGAGCCAGTTCTCTTGACTTAGAGTGGGTTTGGCCTTGCCTGGAATGGTCTGGTGACCGATCAGGAAAGTTGGCACGGTGTTTCGTCGTGGATCGGTCTGGTGACCGATCCAGCGATGTCTGATCGCTCTGGTGACCGATCAGGGAGCATACAGTGACTTTGGTAAACCTACTGTTCGACTACTGATCGGTCTGGTGACCGATCAGGGAGCTTATAGTGACTTTGGGAACCTTACTGCTCAGCTCCTAATCGGTCTGGTGACCGATCAGGGATACAATTCAAATCGTTCTGGTGAACAATCAATTAACGCAGGTTTCTCACTATAACCGATCAGGTTGGAGCCTGATCGGTCAGGAACTGTCCTGATCGGTCTGCAGACCGATCAGGCCACAACCTAATCGGTTTGGTGACCGATCAGGGGTGTGGCAGAAAGAAGCTGGAGGAAACACGGCTGGTGCTGGATCGGTCTGGTGACCGATCACCAGAAAGTCGCGATTTCGAGTTTCTCACTGGGGACCGATTAGGCTGGAGCCTGATCGGTCTGAACCCATCCTGATTAGTCAGGTGACCGATCAGGAGTCCCTCTAATCGTTCCGGTGACCGATCAGGAGTCCCTCTGATCGGTCCGGTGAACGATTTGTAGCTGGCAGCTTTAATTCAAAAACGTTGTCAGAGTTCTGATTGCGTTCTGTTTCTCTTCTAATCACCACTGCTATGTTCTGATGTGTTTGATCTTCTGTTGATTTGCTATTTTAATGAGCTGCTAAGTGTGCAGATGAATCAGGTTTACACAAGGAGAGTCAAACAAAGGCTTTTGCTACATCAGGTTTGGCAGGGATCCATCTCAGGTTGCAACGGATGTTGGCGCTGCTGACTGGGGCTCGTCTGAGTGAAGCTCAGAGAGTCCAAGAGAGCTCAGTGATAGGTGGGCAGTTGCAGTTGAGCAGCTGGGAGCTGCAGAGAGGTGGCTGTGACTTGGCGATCAGTGGGAGAGGCTTAAGGGCTTGGTAGCGATGAAGCCTCATAAGAACACTTGATCACTTCTCTGGTTCTGGCGACAAGCTGCTTCCCCATCTGTTGTGCATCACTCTGAAGCAGATGATGCTTTGAGTGACATTGCATACTTGAGCACATGGAAGAAGAAACAAGGAGCTTGGCGAGTCCATCAGCAAGAAGACATGAAGAGGGAGTCCTAGCGTGAGATCTGTGCTGCGTGGAGCTCGGTGAGGATTTCGCTTGTGTTCTTTCTGTCCTAAGTGCTCTGTAAGCCTTCTTGTGGTTCTTATGCTTATTTACATTATTTTGTTAAACCCGCTGTGGAGAGGTTACTCCACCGAGAAGGAGGTTACATTTGATATCCGGATTTCCGGGGCTTGATCTTGTTGGAACCCGGATGGCTAGAGTGGGGGGGGGTGAATATAGCCAATCACTTAGACCTTTGGCACAAATCGAATTTCTGCACTCAAACTTATCAGTAGCACAGCGGAAGATATAATCACAGAGTAAGCAAGAAATAGAAAATAGAAAACGAAAGCAAAGTAGACACACTAGCAAGATCGCTAACAAGGAGGGTTTACAATGTTCGGGAATAACTTGCCCCTACTCCTTGGCGTGCCCTTAAGGTGGGCGATCCCTTGATCGTCGGAAGATCAAGCCCCGGTTATCACCGGATAGAAAGCAACCTCCTTCTCGGTGGAGAAATCTCTCCACAGCATTTCAATCACAGATTTAAGTTTAAGCACAAAGAAACAACAAGAAGGATATTACTCAAACACTTAGCAAGGACAAGAATACAACAAGCTTTCCTGAGCTCCACCCAGCGGCGATTTCACGCAAGAAACCCTTCCTCGTGTCTTCCCGCTGTTGGACTCCAAGCCTCTTGTTCTCTCCATCAAGGGCTCAAGTAATGGATGATTGCTTCTCGATTGCAGTAGCTTGCTCAAGGTGATAAAAACATCAGAACGCACAAGCTAGATGTGGAGAACACACAGGCGCAGCAAGAACATAGTTCGCAAAAGACTCTCCTTCATCGAAATCATCTTCCGCCCTTTTGTTTCTCCACTCAGCACCAGGTGATAGCATCTCCTGCAGCCTCCAACTGCTTCCCTGCCAACGCCAGCTACCACTGAGCCCTTCCTGGACTTCCTGAGCTCCCCTCAGCCAAGCTCCAGTCAGCAGCTCCAGTCTGCCGCTCCGGCCGTTGCAACCTGAGATGGAAAACGGACAAACCTGCTCCAAGGAAAGCCTCCATTGACTTCTCCTTGAGTGTTTGAATCCTCCCCTGTCACCTGCAGCTTAATCAGAGTGTTAGAGCAGCATATCGCACAGTAAATCAAATATCAGATGTAAGCAGCAGAGAATCAGATACGGTCAGGCGCGATCAGAGCGTCTGACAGTGCAATTTGAATTAAGGTGTTCAGTCACCGGACCGATCGGAGAGCCTCCTGATCGGCCACCAGACCAATCATGTTGGGTTCAGACCGATCAGGCTTCGTCCTAATCGGTCCCCAACGCTTGATTAGAAATCGTGATTTCTTTGGGCTCTCCTAGATCGATCTCCAGACCAATCCCAGGTTGTGGATCGATCACCCGACCGATCCACCCCTTTATTGGGCGATTTTTGAGCTTCGCAGTCCAGACCTCCTGATCGATCACCGGACCGATCAGGAAACCTTCTGATCGGTCACCAGACCGATCAGGCTGGGTCCAGACCGATCAAACTCCGTCCTGATTGATCATAGAGAGGAACCTGCGATGCTGGATCGTTCTCCAGAACGATCTGCACCGTGATCCTGATCGGTCACCAGACTGATCAGGAGCAGTTCAGCAAGGGAACTCAACCTCACTGTTTGCTCCCTAATCGGTCACCAGACCGATCAGGAGCCAAGCAGTGGGTAAAACGAATATTCCCTGATCAGTCACCAGACCGATCAGTCATCGCTGGATCGGTCACCAGACCGATCCACGAAGGAGCACCGTGCCAACTCCCTGATCGGTCACCAGACCGATCCAGGGGCTCCAACATAGCCCTCCAAGCTAGGGTTTCATCCACCTTAGCCCTTCATGCTAAGGATTTTTCACCTAACCCTCCAAGTTGGGAATTTGCACCTAACCCTCCAAGTTAGGACTTTTCACCTAGCTCTCCAAGCTAGGACTTTTCACCCAACTCTTCCGGATTAGGACTTTCCAAACCTAGCCCTCCAAGCTAGGACCTGACCCTCCAAGCCAGGACTTTTTCACCTAATACTCCAAGATTGGAATTTGCACCTAACCCTCCAAGTTAGGACTTTTCACCTAGCTCTCCAAGCTAGGACTTTTCACCCACCTCTTCCGAATTAGGACTTTTCACACACCTAGCCCTCCAAGCTAGGATTTTCAACACCTAACCCTCCAGGTTAGGATTTTCCAACACCTAGCCCTCCAAGCTAGGATTTTTCATACCATGCCTGATCCCCGATCAGGACTTAATCATAATCAATAATCATCCACCTTAACTAAAATCGGTGTCAACACCAAAACAACAATCAGGGCCAGACTGCATCAACAATCTCCCCCTTTTTGTTGTTTGACAACCCGATTTTAAGTTTAGGGATTCTCAATCAAGTTTTTCAAATTTAGAATCATAGGGGAATTCAGATCCTCCCCCTACAACATGATCATCCTAAACATAACCAACCAAGACTCTCCCCCTTTGTCGTACACCGAAAAGGGGTCTAGAAGGGCTGTCAAGTTTAAACCATACTCCCCCTCAACCCTAGGGGTATCCCAATCCAACAACAATTTGATTTTTGATAAGCATATGAATACATATGATAAAAAGATATAGGCATGGCAAGACAGACATATGTATCATACGAGCATGGCATCATAAGCAGAATCATGGTAGTGTAACAAAAATTCAGATAGTACTCATCATAGCATCAACAAGAAGCATACTAAAGTAGGATAAAACATGTAAGGCAAGTTCAGAAAAGTCAAGTCATAAAGCATCCAGAGAAATAACACGATGCAAGACACATGCATCAAAATCCAGATACGTGTGGCACAAGACCACAATAACAAGTCATGGGGCAAACAACCCAAATGTCACACAGACCAAAACCGGTCAAGTACACAGAGCATGAGAAGAGGCAGCAGACATTTGTTAGTGATATGAGAGAAGTGTCCTAAGGCAATCGCCTTATGATTGTAAACATTTATTTTAATAAATGAGAATTCACTATTTGAGTATACATATTTGTGTGTTTGATTGGGATCTTAAACTCATCTACTGAATGCCCGCAATACAATTCACAGCATAAGAGAATTTGTGATGGGATCACAACTAGTGATTATCTCTACATGTGCAATTGTGAAGTATTGAAAATATCCCTAGTCGATGAATTGATAAAAAACGGACACTATCAATTCTGTTGAGACTAGCATGGGTTATTCTCTAATCAGCTGATTCTCACTGGCTGGTGACATTGGGATGTCCGGAGACAAACATGGATGCTAGTTAAGGGAACTAGTTCATTGGAGTGACTGACTGTAAAACTTCACATGGGAGTCTATACATAGACAGGTCAGTGAAGTTCTTACTGCAGCTTAAGTGCGATGTTCCTTTGACTTGCGGTGTTCAAGTCATCTTGGTCATGGAGACTTATACTTTAACATCTTAAGCAAGCATCTCCAAGGAGGTGTGGACCCAGGATGGTTGGGTATAAGCCGAAGTACCCGAAGATGTTTGAACAGCCTACAAAGGATTCACCACTCCTTGCTAGGAGATGTATACCCAAGGCCTATCGTCGGATTGTTACCCAAAGCCTCTGGCCAGAGCATATCATGTTTAGAGTATGAGTCTCTTAAATACATGAGAGTAATTAGAAATCCAAAGGACGAGAAAGACACTACTTGGGCTAGTTGTGACGTAGTCAGTCTAGTGGGGACTGACACAAACAGACCATGTCCTGAACCAAGTGGGTATAAGGTGGTGAAGGGAATGGGGCACGATTCATTAGAGCTGCTGAAGGGTTTCAGAATTACTTCTGAGGTCAACCGTTGATCTTTCGATTAATTGGGGATCATGATGTACTACTAGGTGCCACTCATGATCGTTCTATAATTAGTTGATTATAGACGGCCAACATAAATCGAAGGCCTATTTAGTCACACGCACTACGAGTATTCCGATGGATTTAAAACGAGTTGAAAATTGGATTTTTCGATCAAGAAAAATAAGTCGAATCTGAATTTATCAGAGGCGCAATGGAAGCTAAAAATGGCTAAGTCTTTTGAAGGCTTATTGGGTGAATTAAATGAGTTTAATTCGCGATGGGATCAGCATGGTTTGGCCGGCCAAAGAGGGTGTCCACCCTCTTGGTTTGGTTGGCCATTAAAAAGGGGTTAAACCAATTTAATTGGTTTAATTAATAAAATAAATCTAGCGCGATTTGTTTTATAAAATTATGGATAAATAAATTGATATATAAAGAAATTTATATAAAGAGATTTATAAAGAAATTTATAGAAATTTATTCTTTTTATGAAAATTAAAATGAACCATGAATTGGTTTAATTTTAATTTGTAAAATTAATTATGAATTGATTTATCCATGATAAGAAAATTTTATATAAATTTTATTTCATAATTAAAAGAGAGAAGGAATTTGTTTTATTATAAAGTTAGTTATAATAAAACTTGGCTTAAACGGAATAATTAATAAGAGAATTTATAGGATAAATTTCTTATGAAAATTTCGTTAAGTGGGAGACTTGGCAAGGGAGAGATTACTATATAAAGGAACCAAGGCTAGGCTTGAGTTCCTTAATCAATACAGTAATCTAGAGATTAATTCTCTCCCTCTCTCTCTTTTATTCTCTTCCTCTCCTTCCCTTCCCTCCTAGGGCCGGCGCCCCTTAATCAAGCTAGGGTCGGCGCACCTTCCACCCTAGGGCCGGCGCACCTCCCTCCTTTGAGGATTGCCGTGAGCCATCAACACCAAGGAGAAGCCAACCAAGAAGAAGAAGAAGCGGATCACATCTCCTTCCTTCTCGGAATTAAGATTCCGTCTTTTGGTGGTTAGTTTCCTTTCTTCTTTCTTGATCTTCTAGTTGTGCCTTTAGAGAATCTAGTAGTTCTCGTGGCACAAAACTCGTGACTTTGCGAAGTCATCCCGAAGAGAACTCGGCGTGGACGCGAATAGAGGCGGAGCTTCCAAGGGACGCTACGGTTGGATCTCGTCCCTTACTTCGAGTTACGAGAGGTACTTAGTAAATTAGTTTACTTTTCCGCAATGTTTTAATTTATGATTATGTCTACACATTATAAGGTGGCATGCTAGATACGTGGTTAAAATAATTTAGGAAATTATTTTATGCTAATTCTTCCGCTGCACGTAAAAATTTAAAATTTTACGAACCCGTATCCTTGTCAACATGCACCCGGTCCCAACAGTGGTATCAGAGCCGGTTAGTGTTCGACATAATCATATAATTGTTTTGCGAAAAACTTTGTCATGATCTCAATTTTGGAAAAAATTTTCAATTATGGAAACTTTCAAATTATAATAAATTTTAGATTTAGGAATTTCTAAGTTTGGAAATCCTCATGAAATTTTGCAAACTTTTGAAATTTTCTAGTTTCTGAAATTTTATAATAATTGTGAAAACTTACCATCTTTGGAAACTTTCAAATTTTGGAAATTTTTCTATTTTAGAAATTTTCTAATTTTGGAAATATGTAAGTTTTCTTTGTACTAGAAACTTATAATTATTCTGAAATCCTATTATGAAATCTCGCAATTTTGGGCACTTTCTTTTAAGAAAGTCTAGACAAATTCATGGACAGTTAATTGACAATTAAATTTGAATTGGTTTTTAAATTGACAACAAAATTCTTTATTATGGATTGAGCCTCGGGGAGCCGTCCAATTTAAAGTTAGTTGTTGTAATTTAATTTTCCAATTTTAATTGAAATTGTCATGTTTGATTTGGATTGAGCCTCGGGGAGCCGTCCAATTGGATTTACAACAAATTACTTTTCTTTGGGTATCTGAGCCTCGGGGAGCCACCCTTAGAAAACAATTCGTTGTAATTAATTAAATCCATGAATAAAATATGTTTTAAGAGGTGATGCTCATACATATTGTTGTCTCCAAAATTAATTAGGAAAATGGTTTCCTATAGAGTTTTCTTAAATGAAATTTTCATGAAAATAATATGTAGTTGAATTAAGGGATTTGTCTCTTAATTTAATAAGATTTGATTTAGAGAAATCAAAGTCTTGAACATATTATTTCCGAAATTGATTATGACAATTTAGGAAATTATTTCCCAAAACAATTCCTTAAATAAAGTATGAAATTAGAATTAGGAAATCCGGTTCCTAATTCAAATAATGAGACTTGATAAATTGAGTCACATACATACTTTATTAAGGAAATCGTTAGTCATGACATAATTCTATGTCATGAATGTGCTTAGAAAAGAAAGGATGAGACCCAAAACCCCTTATAAAATATTAAGGCCAACACCTTCCATTAATATGGTTAGAATTGGAATTTTGTTTCTCGTTTGGGTTGATGGACACATCCANCAGCTTCTCCCTCGTCGCGTCTTCGCCGCAAACAGCATCTTCTTCGTTTTCTTTGGTTTTTCTTCAGTTTTTCTTCAATCCGAGGCGCGACCACCTCATTCTTCATCTGGATCAAGATTTGGATCACTAGAGAGTAGCTTTGTTGGATGATTTCAGCTCAGTTTGCGCTAGACAGTGGTGTTGAGGGTTTCGGCATCTCTGCTAACCAATCATTTGTTTCTCGTCCACAAGCCAATTCGATCGTTTGAGCTACTTGTAGGGGTTCTCAGGTGAGCTCGGACGCTCTTCAATTCATCATCGCAAGCCATCCATCGAGATACAATAGTTTGGACTGGAAAATTCCAGCTATGCGCAGACAAGAGCAGTTTCGACCGACTGAGTTAATTCCCAGTGATTTGCTGAGCTTGAGGGTTCGAGGCCGGCTCTTGATTGACAACCAAGAAGATCTTGAGCTAATGGAGGATTAGGGTTTAGATTTCCTTGTTTACTTTCAGTTTTCTTAGCTGTAATTTAAATTCTGCCACTGTTCTGTTTCTGTAATTAGATTCAGCTGCTGAGTTTATGTTTGGAATGGTTTTCGCAGTAGTTAAATCTCAATTTGGCAAGTAAATTAGCTAGTAAGTTAGTTTAGTGCACAAACAATTTCAATTTCAGTTAAATTCTAGTTTTAATCTGAGTGTATCAGAATTGTTTTCTATGTATCAGTTTTTTTTCCCTGTTTTTCAGTTGCGTATCAGCCTTCCTATTAAGTTCTTGCATTTTGATCCAAGCTAGCTTTAGTTTTACTTTATGAGTTCATCTTGCAGTTTAGTATAGCTGATTAGCATTCAATTTTAACTTTGCGCATTAGTTACTGGGTATCAACTTAAATTCTGTACTCTGAATTCCATTCCTGCAAACCTAGATTATTTCAGAAATTTCAGTTCATTAGCTTTTGAATTTCGAGTCCATGAAATGGGAATTCCACTTAAGCCTTGCTGATCATCAAAATAGCAATTCCAATTCAGTCATTTGCTTGTTTTGTGTCCAAGAAACTGCAATTTCTGCATTATGAATCTGAATTCCTGCATTTCTGCTTTTCAAACCTGCGTATCAACTTCTGTCTAGCATCTGAACTTGGTTTCCAGTAGATGGTAGTCTTCTCCTGCATTTATACATTGAAGCTAGTTTCTTTTGCAAAGGTTTATCATCAATTTTTGCGGCTTGTATCAGCAGGTTTATGTCAAATTCATTTCTGCATCCTGGTTTCAGATTGAGTATTGCATCACAAATCTGCATTGAGTGTGATTCTTGCAATTTCCCTGCTGAATTTGGTTTGTTCTTGCCTTGGTCATTCTCGGGTTTGAGATTGCTTAATTAATCCTTGTAGTAAACTTCACTGACAGCCTAGCTCTACCCAGCTGAATTAATCAGCTAAACATTCCCTGCCTTAGTTCATTTCTGCACATATATTGTGTCTGAACTCAGATTCATTACCTGCCTCTTCGGTGCTCTGGGATTTGTAGTTCCTTCATGTGTATTAAGTGGTAGCCCTGCTTTTGTATAGAGTAGTGATTCGGCACTGGTTGGTACCAAATTAAGTCTCTGGAATTCCTGCACTTGATCTCAGTTTCCAATTACATTTGGTTGATTCCAAATTCCTTCATTCACTTCTGCTGTTGATCATTTCTGAACATTACAGCTAGCATTAAATTCCAATCGGTTGCCTCAGTTTATAGAGTTTCATTTGGAATTAATTGCAATACATCAGTTTTCTCTCCTTTGCGTGCCAAGTGCTGAATTTTGCACCTTGTATCAAGTAGAGACTTGGAAATGATTGTGTACTACTTTAGTGGAAGATTGAATTGCATTTCATTCGTGTGGAGTAGTAATTTCTGAAGAAGATCTTTGCATTAGTGCTAGTCGAAATCAGATTTGATTAGATAACATCTTGAATTCAAAATTTGACATGGTTGCATCGGTTGGATTAATTTTTCTATTGATTGAGTGCTAAATGTCATCACTTGTTTAGTCATGAGTTAAGTCTCCCTTCTTCTCATTTCATTTTCATTCCTAATCGCAACCCAAAACCCAAAGATTTTGATTTGAAACCCGAAAACACAAACGACACTAAAACCAAGCGTGAATCAAATTATATCAACTAGTTCCCGAGAAAAAATACGACCTGTGGCCCCTATATTACATTTTCAGATTTTGATTGTAAAAAGGGTTTCCAGCAGTTATTCATTGATATTTAAATTTGATGAGCCCATACATTTCGTGACAAATTAATCTAGTATATTTGGGTCCGTCAAATTTTTGGCGCCGTTGCCGGGGAAGCAACTAGTTGATTTGTTAGATTTTTGCTTGTGTACTTTTAGACATATCATTGGGTTCTGTTTTATTTTGCAATTAAGTCCAAAATAAGATAAAGTTCCAAAACCTAGGGTAAAATCATAATTAAGCAATAAAAACATAGGTCAAACATGGATTTTAACATCTAAAATAATCACAAAAATGGTACTTATCAACTCCCCCACACTTAACCTTGAGCGTCTCACGAAACAACTAAATAAGTATCCCTTAGGCTCTCTTAAGCATAATTAGAAACAAATGAAAAGAAATTACCTAGGGTTGTCAATTCTCATAAATCTAAGCTCTATGGATTACTATCTTGTCCTTAAATCAACAACTTAGCCTTTTCATCCATCATGAGTCATTGAGATGAGTCTAAATCACTAGCCTTTCAAGGAAAATTTTGGTGGCTCTCTCCTAAGTTCTAAGTTGGTGATGGAAGTGGAGCTCACTCTAACACACATATTTCTTGCACTACCATAGGCTTGCTTATTATCTAATCTCCACCATTAATCATGAATAAGATCAACATCTACAAAAACAAATGAAAAGCATAGAAAATGGTGAGAAATGGAATAAAAACAAAGAAAATGGAAAAATGGGTAAAGTGGAAGACTTGAGTGCTTAAAGATGTTTCCAATGAACTTTGCCCTCTTATCAGTCCCCTAGTGAATTCCAAAGTTTGATGGAGTCCAATTTGAATAAATTCCTTTGATTTGGGTGAGGAAAACTCCATTTGATCTCAATGTGCCAAGTTCCACCTTGCGTGCCAAATTTCTTTCTCCATCTTCTTTCCTGATTTTTCCTCTTTTCCTTTCTCTCTAGCAAGGTTAGAAATGAAATGAAATAAAACTTAAGTCCGGATGAGAAAGACATTCAATGATTTATAGTGCCAATTCTTTAAATGTGTGACAATTTTTCTCTTCTCTTTTCTAAATTCTTCAAACTGTTTTCTCTTATTTTTCTCTGCTTTCTCTTCCTTTAGGTTCGGCTACATCAGATTTAGCCTTCAGACTTCGCAATAGGCAGCAACAAATTCACTGCCGTTCAGAATTCATAGCTCCAAATTTCACATCCTCTTCTCTACTTCCACTCAGCCTTTTTGCATTCTGTACCGCTGCAATTTCAGCTCCTCTGAATTAAATTCGAAATTGAATGTGCACCTTCAACTTCAGATACATTTACACTTAATAACTTGATTCACAGCTTCTTACAATTCAGATTACATGCTTATAATGCAGTGCAAGGCAGTTTTTCAGTTTCTTTCAGCCTTTGGTCAGCCTTTCAAATTCTGTTTCTGATCAGCAGCTTCTAGCATCCGAATTTCTTCCAGATTTGATCAGCATTGAGTGTTTTCAATACTCTTTGATGCATTTCCTACTTTGTTCCCTTATTCACAGCCCAGGAAAATCCAATTCAGCCTTAAGTTGACACAAGTTCTGCATCACAAACTGCTTCAGCATTTCTGATCTTCAACATTTAGCTCAACCCTTCAACATTTCTGATCTTCAAAACTCTTACTAACTGGTGAAGAGTTCTGTTCAGTTCCTTGTTCGCACCCTTGCAATTGATTCAATTTCCGAACAGTTCAGCATCATATCATATTCAGCTCACTTCTTTTCATTTTCTGTACAAACTGTTTTTGACTCAAATTCCAGCACAGATTCTCTAAAATGATAAGATTTGGTCAGCTGCAATTCTCTATCATTCTCAACCTTTCAGCCTTCACTTTCTGGTAATTTCCAATTGGTTTTGCTTTTAATCCTTTGTCAACAGCCCCTGAAAGCCATTTCAGTTGCAAGGTGGCACAAACTGTCTCACTATAATGCAATCTGATTTTCATTCTTTTCTACTGCCCTTTTCCGCTTGTATTGTCAATTTACTGCTCTCCATAACCTCTGATAGCTGTCAAATGGTTTTCTTGCAATCCAATTCTCAACTAATCCAAATCTGTTTTGGATCAGATTTGTCAGCTGCTACAATTCTTCCTTAGCAAAAGTGGTCGAGATAAGCTTATGTTAAGCAGCTGCTCAACTTCAATTCAGATTTGTTCCAATTGTCTTCAGCTGTAGTTCAACTTCTACACACGTATTTCCAGCTTCTCTCAAGAAGTTTCTGAAATTCTGCCACACCATCAGCCAATATATAGCTGCCATTTTGCTATTGCATTCCATTTCAAAACCTTGGCACAGCTTTTCTCAGCTTTGCAAATTCTGATCTAAAAACTCTTAGCAGTGGAGATACTCTGCAATAGAATTTTTGCAGCCTTGAAAAATCCGAATCCATTTCAAATTGGTACACAAGTTGCTTGGCACAGATTTTTGTTTAGCTTCAGGTTTTCCTCAGCTTGTTTTCCTTTTCTGCTCTCAGATTCCAGCTCAACTCAGACTTCCAACGACAGATTTCTGCAAATTCAGATTTTTTTTTTTAGATGGTACAGCTTCAGCACTCGGCAGCTCAGATTCAGCATTGCCATAATTTCAGCTCAGCAAAACTTGATACTGATCTACAAGTTCCTTGCATCCAGATTTTCTCACAGCTTCAAACATGAGTTTTTCAGCCTTCAATTCAGATTGTTTTTAGCTGCAGTTCAGACCATTCCAGACCAGGACATGCTTCACTTTGAATTTCCTTTTCACTTTGGTGTAGAATCTTCATTCTTCTCAAAATGGCACAGATTTTTGTTCTTCTGTTTTGGCACCAATTTCTGCATTGATTTCAGTTTTACACAGCCTCAAACCAGTCCCTAACAGAGCATTGCTGATCTTGCTTCCCGAAATTCCAACTTTTCAGATTTTCTTTTCTTCTTGGCACAAGTTTACTTCAGATTGTCTCAATTGCCTCCACACTAAACCACTCTTTCTTGGCATTCCAACTCACTCAAAATGTGATTGTTTCCATCCTTCCAATGCAAAATTTTTTTTTTTCGAAATGAAATTGCTTCCCAATCACTAATCACTCCCCCACACTTAAAACTTTGTCCGTCTCGGGCAAAATAACATCGAGAAAACATCCCAAGCAAACAAATCCATAGAAAAATTGGGGTTAAGATTAGGAATAAAGAAAGACAATTCAAGAAGAGTATGCATCAAGTATGATCATGGAAAAATGGAAACAATAGGATTAGTCTTCATAAATGTGATCCAATCAACGAAATATGGTTTTAAAAGAAACTAAGCAAGTTCTAGAGTTCAATAACATGTGTGTCACAAATAAGGCTAATCTCACTAGGTAAAAATAATCCATCTCAAATTCTCAATTAAGAATCCAAAGCAAAATCGTACTCAAGCATCCAAGATTTCATCCATGAACTCAAATCCTAAGTTTTGACAACCAAATTTAATTTATTTTCTAAAAGACTCTAAAATGCTATGGAGAAAACCTAAAGGGATACTTTTATTTCTACTCATGCAAAAGTGCTAAAAGAAAAGACATGGTATTTACAATGTCCATTTATTCAGTTTACTCTAGGAAACATAAAAGTGAAAAATGCGATAAAAGAAAATACAAGAAAGAACAATCTCCCCTTTTATTCTGGTGGACGGAGCCTATCAAGCAGTAACCTCCATCTTGGTAGTGGAGGTGTCTGGGTGGCTGGGAGAATCAAGACTCCCCCACACTTGAACTCTACAAAATAATGCTCCGGTGGCCGCAGGCGATTTAGATTCAAAATCCACTGAAGGACTGGAGTGCTTCGAATTAAAGTAAAATAATCTCCTCCTTCTTTATGCCTTTCAGAAGTCCTTCCAGGAGGCTGAAGTCTGTTCAGTTGGAGCACCCACTCCTGAAGTCTTCTGGACCCTGCAAAACAATGTAATACCTTTCTCAAGCGTGCAGGGTCAGAAAGAAATAAAATAGCATCAGTCTCTGCATGAAATGAATCCAAAACTGCATTATGTCCAATTAAATCAATGCTTTGTGTCTCAATAAATTTTTCACAGTTATTTTCTACAAAAAATGCATCCTGAAATTTATCACGAATAATAAAATCAATCCTTGGCACTTCAATAAAAATTTCACAATTATTTTTCAACACAGATGGATCAAGCAAAGTATCACAGCCTATGAAATCAATCTCAGGTGCCTCAAAGAATTTTTCAAAATTATTTTCAACATAAGATATGTCAAAAGACTCATCACAACAATTAACAACACTAGGCACTTCTAAAAAATTTTCACACTCAGCATTTGCAGCTAATGTGACACCACATGCTTCATTTTCAGCAAATTCTACACTAGGTACCTCTAGGGATTTTTCACAATCAAATTCTACAAGAGATGTATCCCTAAATTCATCAGAGTCAATAGAATCATCCCTAGGTACCTCACTGAATTTTTCTGAAGAAGGAGAAATACTTACCTGAGCGTGCTGGATAATACCTGAAGGTTCTATAATAGTAGATGTATTTGTGGTCTCCTCCTGGTCATGTTCAAGCTCCTCTTCAGCCTCAGGCGTTGGTGGACAATCAACTGGTGATCCTTGGGTACTTGCTTCCACCATGCAAGTCCCTACACTTTCTGGTTCATTCTCTGAGTCTTGTGGTGGTCCCTGGGGCTTAGTGCAATCCCCTACACCTATGGAATCATCTCCTCTGCATGCTTCTCCTGTAATATCTGCAACAACAGTGTCAGAAAAATTAGGACCACTAATAACACTATCATCAGAAAATAAAAGTCTAGAATGGTCCTGTAGAGCTTCAGTTTCTTCTTCTGGAGCTGAAAAATTTGGAATTGGATTTTGAGTAGGAGTCTCCGGAGGAATGCATGCTCTAGGTGCCCAAACTTTAATGTATTCTTCTTCTTCTTCTTCTAAAATTGCAAGGTCCATTAAAGAAAGATTTGGCCCTGCACTAGGGTCACCTTGAACTTGCATTTGATTCATTTGACTAGCAATTTGTCCAACGCCTCTTTCGATGTCTTGAAGCCTTTGCTGCTGTTGATGATATTGTACAACTAGTTGATAAATCTCCTCCATTCTTTGTAGTTGAGCCTCATTCTCATTAAGATTCTCAAAGCCTCCTTGGTTAGCATAGCTCCTTGACTGATTTTGAAAGGATGAAGTAGGCTGAAAATTTTGAGCTTGCTGTGATCCTTGAAAACCATGCTGTTGGGGCTGATTAAAGGACTGATTAGAGGGCTGATATGTTGGAAAATTTTGCTGGGAAATGTAGCCCTGAAAGTTTTGATTTTGAGCTGGAAAATTAGGTGGCGAAGGCTGAAAATTCTGCCCTTGAAACCCTTGATTGTAGGGCTGTGAAAACTGGTTCAAGGGTTGTGTAGGCTGAAAATTTGGTTGGTTTTGAGCTGGAAAAACTGGAAATGATTGCAAGCCTTGCTGCCCTTGATTATATTGCTGAAATTGAGGTTCAAAATGCTGAAATGGTTGCTGAAAACTGGGCTGAAAATTCTGGAAAATTGGCTGCCCGTTCTGAAAATTCTGGAAATTGCTGGAATTCGGCTGAAATTGTTGGAATTGTTGTGGTTGCTCGAATTGTTGCAATGGTGGCTGAAAAACTGAATGGTTGCTCAAAAACTGAAAATTGAGGCTGCCCATTCTGAATTTGTTGGAAATTTGAGTAGGGCTGTTGGAAATCTTGCTGTAATGACGGCTGAAAGAACTGATTGGTTTGCTGAAAATTTTGGTTGCAAGGTTGTTGAAATTGGTTGAAAGGCTGAAACTCTGATGACCACATTTTGATCTTGCAGCCCTGTCACAAAACAAACAAGAAAAATGGCAGCAACCGTATATGAAAGAATAAGCACAATAAAATAGAACCCTAAGATATGTCAAAAAGTATACAAGCAAAAATCAAACAAATCAACTAGTTGCTTCCCCGGCAACGGCGCCAAAAATTTGACGAGCCCAAATTATACTAATTAATTTGTCACGAAATGTATGGGCTCATCAAATTTAGAATTTATAAATGAAATGAAATGCTGGAAACCCTTTTACAATCAAAAGTATGAAAATGTAATATAGGGGCCACAGGTCGTATTTTTCTCGGGGACTAGTTGAAGGTTTGTTTGATTCGCGCTTGTATTTAGGTGTCATTTGTGATTTTCGGTTTCGAATGTGAATCTGGTTTTTGGGTTGCAATCAAGAATGAAATCACAATGAAAGGGATAAAAACTTAACCATGTAACTTAACCAAAGTAATGGCAATTGAAGACTCAACTAATTGGATCACTTACTCATCTAAAGCCCTTAAGCAATTTGTTTAAAACTGATTTCTGATTTCAAAAGCAAATCAAAATGCCAAGCAATGAATAAAGGCAGTGATTGAGTTTTCGGAAACAAACTAGCTTGACACAAATAGAAACATGCGAAATTCAGAAATTTAACAAGCACCAACTTCAACTCAATTTAGCTACCAGTTTTGGACACCAACAAATGCAAACAAAATTCGGAAAGGGATGAATGCAGTACCAATTGATTTCAGACAATATAGCACACTAAAACTACCCTATAACTTGGTGCCAATCACTGCCTAAGCATAAACTTGATACAAAATGCCAAATTTCAGCAAATTGGCAAGCAAGAGAAGGAAAAACTTGGTGCCAATCACTGAAAACTGCTTTGCAGTTTCTGCTGCCTTTGCAGCAGATTTCCAGCTCAGAAAACAAGACTATTAGTGAACAAATTTGCAAGAGTTGAAGGAAGAACTTAAGCATCTAATTGCAGCTCATATCAGACACGTTAAGGCAGCACAATGTGCTGAACAATGAAGAATTCAGAATCCAGTTGATGTGCCAAAACTGCTGATGAATGCAGAAAATGTAATGCAACAACAATTTGGATATCAAAATCAAACAAGATGATTGATTTCGGATGCAATGAAGTTCCAATGCTATTCTTCACTGATACCATTTCAGAAATGAAGCTTGGGACTTGCAGAAATAGAATTTGCTAGCAGAAATGGACAGCTAACATTTCAGAAACGTGAATCTGAGTTGCAATAAAACTGATACACAGAAATTGAGTTTCCTTGCTATGTGAATAAGTCAAGCTGCAATGGATAAATTCAGTCGGAAAAAAAAAACTACTTCATGCTTGAAACAGAATTCAGAAACTGAAAGAGGGGCTGATATGCAGAGTTGTAGAGCAGAAACGCAGGAATTCAGAAATGAAACAATTTCAGAAACTGACTTGCAAATGAGATTTACTGCATGATCTAGTGTCAAACAATATGTAGAAAAGCTAAAGCTTGCTTAACTCAACTATAGGAGAGGAACTACAGCTAACACGTACAGAAATTAAACTAAAACTGGCACACAAGAACAGCTGATACGCAAGCTGAAAAACAGGGAGAAGAAATGGCACGCAAGCAATAAACAGCAATTAAACTAGATTAACTTCAATTGATCACTGAATAAGATCCCTAGCTACATTTACTTGCTGAGCTAAAGCTAATTAAGCAGAAAACAAATTCGGAAATGGAAACTAAGTAGCTGATATGAAAATTCAGAACAAAACAGATTCGGCAGAATGAAATTCAAACTACAAACACAATGAAATAAGCTAATTAACTACTCCTCAATCTTCCTCAGCTCAAATTCTTCTTGGTCGTCAAGCAAGAGCTGGCTTCGAACCCCTAGGCACAGCAAATCAGTGGAAATCAGATTGGATTAGTGAACTCTGCTCAAACTGCGCAAGCTGGGAATTTCCAATCCAAACGCTTCGATCTTCGTTTGTGGAGCTGCGATGGTGATTTGGGAACAACCTGAGGTCACTTGAGAACCCCTACAAGTGCCTCAGATCATCGGAAATGGACTGTGGCGAAGATCTTAGTGTTCGGACCACAGAGCCACCGAAACCCTCAAATAACTCTGTCCGGCGCGAATTCGAGCTTAATTCTCCAATCAAACTGACCTCCAAAGCTCCAGAAGATGATCTTGATGAAGAATCGAGGGGTCGCGCCCCGAAAATGGAGAAAAACACTAAGAAAAACGAAGAACTCGATGAAGGGAACTGTAGCGGCGGAGACGCGACGAGGAGAAGCTGCTGGGAAAATCTGATTAAATAGCTATCAATGGACGGTTGTGATTAATTTGAGAAATCCAACGGTTGATCTTCATCTGATCTGACCCAAACTTTGAGGATGTTGATCTGGGGTCAGGATCTGCCTTGTGGTAGCTCGGATCCTCCAGATATGCAACGGATGGTCCAGATCAACTCAATCTGTGAATGGACGCTCTAGAGCCCTCCAAGCTTGATCCAACGGTTGATTTAGCTCTGATTGGGATGAAACCTTCAGATCTTGATCATAGAGCTTGATCAACCCTAACCCTAGCTCGGATTGCTTCAGATCATCCCGGATGGCTCAGATCTAGCCGCTCTTGAATCGGACGGCCCGGATTAATCGTAGGCTTGATAATTGGATCCGGGTCACTTCCGACTCAAGTTTGACCCAATATGCCCTAGGTCCAGGATCCTTTCATGCCTACAAAAATATATCAGAAAATTAGTGGCCAAATAATCCAAAAATTATGTAATTTTGCAATTAAGTCCAAAATAAGATAAAGTTCCAAAACCTAGGGTAAAATCATAATTAAGCAATAAAAACATAGGTCAAACATGGATTTTAACATCTAAAATAATCACAAAAATGGTACTTATCACATATATCAGCATTTCTTTGGCCATCCTAGACCCGCTGGCCCCGATGAGTTAGGGCCTGATTTTCCTACCTTTGCGGCCCTTTGACTTTCTCCTGTTGATTATATTCTTTTCAAGATAATCACCAACTGCATTCTGCCGATCACTTCCAAACCCCTGACTGAGATCCGTCCATACCACTGCTTGATGCTCTATGGCATGCATCGCCATTTGGACTTTGACATCATGGAGAGCATCTTTCAGTCGATCATATCTTATAGAGAGCCCAGCCGCCGCACTGTGTACATGCCTTTCGGTCACGTCATTACTGACTGGCTTCAGTAAGTTGGTGTTGATGTGACCAAGGGTAGGACAGTGCCCATGGTTCGATAGGATTACCGACTGGGCAGACGCGCGTTTGCCAAGTCTGGCATAGTTGTTGGGCCTGACGATCAAAGTCTTATCTGGAAGGACGGGCGAGGTTTAGGCGAGCTACCTAGGGGCGCACATGTTCAGGTAACAGCAGCTCCGGCTGCACATCACGAGGCGCCCGTCGTAGCAGCTGCCTATGAGTACGAGCCAGATCCCGACATCTGCTGGCAGGTTTCGGAGCTGGAGCTGACGATGTAGCAGGAGTTTCATATCTCCGAGCTCTGGCGACAGGAGGTCCGGTTTGAGTTTCGGTCTTTCGATCGCAGACTATTGGCGATAGAGTCCGACGTCTCTGGGATCCGCTCCCAGCAGCAGACCTGGTACGAGGAGTGGCGCCAGCATACATTTCCTGGAGCTGCACCATCCAACAGTACTGCACCGGGGTCCTTCATACCTGACGATGACACGACTGATGACCCCATGCAGGTCGATGACCCCCCAGCCGATGTTTGATTTGGTTGTACTCTGATCTTACTTTCCTGATTGGTGATCTGTCTGTTTGCCTATTATGACTTGGTGGTGTATTTGACTATTCTCTGATGCATTGCTATGCATCTAACTATTTGTCTGGTTTGGATTGATGATGTGATTGACTTTTTGGCTATGTTTTATTCTATGCTTATCTAACTGAATTTTGCTTATGATTCATCCATTGGACCATTTGCCTACCTTGTGCCAGTTTATTCCTATTCCTTGATTCATATGCTGCATGTGATTGCTATATCCTGCTCTATTTTCATCATATGGTTTCATATGCCTTTAAAATTAAATCATATCCTTGTTGTTTTGGGAGAACCCCTAGGTTTGAGGGGGAGAGAATTTTAAACTTAACAACCCGTCTACACTCTTTTCGGTGTTTGACAAAGGGGGAGAGTGAGGTTGGTTAAGTTTAGGACTATAACTGTTGTAGGGGGAGGATCCTGATTCTCCTACGATTCTGAAATTTGAGATAATTAAATTCAAATTCCTAAACTTAAAATCAGGTTGTCAAACAACAAAAAGGGGGTGATTGTTGATGCAGTCTGACCCTGATTGTTGTTTTAGTGTTGACACCGATTTTAGTTTAGGGTGATGAGATGATTGGGATTAAGTCATGGTCGGGGACTAGGCATACCTAGTGGGACTAGGTTGGATGAAAGCCTGGCTTGGAGGGCCAGGTCCTAGCTTGAGAAGCTAGGTTGGATGAAAGTCTAGCTTGGAGGGTCAGGTCCTAGCTTGGGAAGCCAGGGTAGATGAAATCCTGGCCTGGAAGGCCAGGTCCTAGCTTGAGAAGCTAGGTGGATGAAACCCTGGCTTGGAGGGCCAGGTCCTAGCTTGAGAAGCTAGGTGGATGAAACCCTGGCTTGGAGGGTCAGGTCCTAACTTGGGAAGCTAGGTTGAAGTCCCGGTGAGTGAAACTGGGCATGGAGTCTTGGTCCGGGGGACTGAGCACGAGTCAGAGAAGGCTGGGAGCCCGTTCTCTTGACTTAGAATGGATTTGGGCATGCCTGGATCGGTCTGGTGATCGATCAGGGAAGTTGGCACGGAGTTCCCTCGTGGATCGGTCTGGTGACCGATCCAGCTATATCTGATCGGTCTGGTGATCGATCAGGGAGCATACAAAGACATTGGAAAACTTTCTATGCGGCTCCTGATCGGTCTGGTGACCGATCAGGGATACTGTTCAAATCGTTCTGGTGAACGATCAATTGTCGCGAGCTCCTCACTACGACCAATCAGGCTGGAGCCTGATCGGTCAGGAGGTGTCATGATTGGTCCCCAGACCGATCAGGCCACACCTTGATCGGTCTGGTGACTGATCAGGAGGGTTGGACTGCGAAGCTGGGAAATTACTCTGCAAAGGAGTGGATCGGTCTGGTGACCAATCCACGACTTGGGATCGGTCTGGTGATCGATCATGAAGAAGTCGCGATTTCTGATTTCTCACTGGGGATCGATCAGGTTGGAGCCTGATCGGTCTGAACCCATCCTGATCGGTCTGGTGACCGATCAGGAGTCCCTCTGATCGGTCCGGTGACCGATCAGTATCTGCCAGCTTTAATTCAAAAGCGTTGTCAGAGCTCTGATCGCGTTCTGATTTCCACTGATACACTACTGATTTTGCTTTGATCTTCTCTGCTATTGCTGATGCAAGTTTGATTTCATTTGCTAAACCTCTGATCAAGTGTGCAGGTGACAGGGATGACTTCAAACATTGAAGGAGGGTCAACTGAGTTCTTTCTATGTATCAGGTTTGGCTGGTTCTCCTTCTCAGGTTGCAACGGACGCTGGGGCTGCTGGCAACAGACCTGGGGCTCGACTGGGGCTCGACTGAGAGGGTTCTGGGAGTCCAGGAGAGCTCAGTGGTAGCTGGGCAGTTGCAGATGGAGTAGCTGGTGAGCTGCAGTGGAGCGTCTGGTGGCTGGCGATGTGAGCTGCAGAGGCAAGATGCTTAAAAGTCCTGAGAAGTGGAGAAGAGAAAAAAGCGCTTCCTTCAGCTGTAACGATTGAGAAGTTCTTGCGACAACTTTGATCCATCTCTTGCGCAAGCAACTGTGAATCTTGAGCAACCTTCTGATACTTGAGCACTTGAAAGAAACAAGGAGCTTGACGAGTCTATCAGCAAGAAGACACGAAGAGCAGGGTGTTCTTGCGTGAGATCTGTGTTGAGTGGAGCTCAGTGAGGAGTTCGCTTGTGTTCTTATTGTTCTAAGTGCTCTGTAAGATTCCTTCGTGTATTTCTCTGTACTTAATACTTCATTCATTTTGAAATGTTGTGGAGAGGTTACTCCACCGAGAAGGAGGTTGCATTCTATCCGGATTTTCTGGGGCTTGATCTGCCGACGATCAAGGGATCGCCCACCTTACGGGCACGCCAAGGAGTAGGGGCAAGTTATCCCCGAACCTTGTAAATTCTCTTTGTTAGCATTTTGTGCTTGTGCTTAGTTTAGGGTTTAGTTACTGCTGTTGGTGCAAGTTGCATCAATGATGTTCTCCTTTAAGTGTTTTAATGTTTGACAATATACTTAAGTCAGTGATACATTGAACAGACAAAGGGGAGCAAAGGAGAAGTAACCTATGTTGAAGAGAAGTCCTAGTTAACCTAGGCATCGAAGAACCAAGTCTTGGCGAAGGGCTGCTGGGCACCTAGCGAAGGGCTGCTAGGTATCGAAACCCTAAGACCTGACGAAGGGCCGTTGGGCACCTAGTGAAGGGCTGCTAGGCACCTAGCGAAGGGCTGCTAGGAGTTGAAGACCTGGCGAAGGGCTGCTAGGCACCTAGCGAAGGGCTGCTAGGCATAGAAGACCTAGCAAAGGGCTGCTAGGCACCTAGCGAAGGGCTGCTAGGCATAGAAGACCTAGCGAAGGGTTGCTAGGCACCTGGCGAAGGACTGCTAGGGAATGAAGTCTTGGTCCAAGGGACTGAGCAACTTAGCTGAGCGATGACTAAGGACAGGAGTAGAGACGGGTCAGGGTTTGGGCGTCTCGAGGTCCGGAAGTATCGAAAGCTAAGCAAAAGTCCACCCGAAGGGCTGGGTGGCAACCATCTCCTGAAAGGAGTAGGTGAAGGGCAAGTTCTCGGGGATGGGAACTTGTGCCGGTTCGACCTAGGGTTTCGTGGAGATCCGAAGTCCGAACCAAGTCCTTAAGGCTAATATTATTTGTATATATGCTTTGTGTTTATGTATCTTGCAGGTACCAAGGTTGGAAGACAAAGCAAGTTGCTGGAAGCCCTGAAGCAGGGCACCCCCATCAGTGGGGGCGCCCAGAACAAAGAAAAAAAAGCAGTTCAAGTTAAGGAGGCAGAATAGGCTTCAAGCGGGGCGCCCGGAGCGTCCGGGGCGCCCGGGTTCAAAGCTGTTTTGCTGTTTCGAGGTCGAAACACAGTATAAGCCTTCACGAGGGCGCCCGGAAGGTCCGGGGCACCCTGGTCAAAGGCTTTATCAGCTGCGGCGAGGTCGGCGCAGGGATAAGGTTTGACCAGGTTTATCGGGGCGCCCCCAGCGTCCAGGGCGCCCGTAGGAAGCCTATAAAAGGGGCTTCGACCCCTTTGCTTCAAACACAACTGCCAAGTGCCATTCTGATCACTCTGACCGACGACAACGCGCTAAAGACGAGGCTTTACGACTAGGAGGCTCCAGGAGGAAGTGCGCGACACTTCGGAGGTCCAGATCACCCGAGCTTCAAACTTGTTCTGTTCGGTTTGCTTTAATTATACTGCAATTAGCTTTCTATATTTGTGATTGCAATAATTGTACTGTAAGACTGGTTTCTCCGCCTCCGGAAATTCTGAAAAGGAGACTAATAGTGGACTCACGCTGAGTACATAGGCCTTGGACGTACTGACCCTGGGGGGTCGGGAACCAAGTAAATAAATCCCGCGTGTAGACTGTCTTTTTGTTTTGTTCGTTCTACTGCTTTTTCGCTGCTACTAACTCTGTGTCCAGAACGAACGAAAGTTTTCTAAGAAGTTAACGAAAAGATTTTTCACGATCGATATTCACCCCCCCTCTATCGACGGCACCGGTCCTACAAGTGGTATCAGAGCCGAGCCGCTCTTCATCGGACTAACCGCCGACGGAGCAACGACGCCAGGAGTTGAGGGGGAGCCCAGGGGTGAATCAGGTATATTTTAATTAAAATGTCTGTTTTTAAATTCCATATTATCTGTTTCACATGCAGGGAGAGAGGGCACTATAAAAATCAGTGCCCTACTCGTAAGACTCGATCTACACCACCGGCGGCAAAGGAGACACTAGCGCCAGGAGTCCGGAAAAACAAGGATCACGTACGATGCTTCAAATGCAAGAAATACGGACACTACAAAAACAAGTGTCCGGCGAAGGTACACAAGATTTATGTTCTAAAGATGTTACAAATTCCTGCACTGCCTTGTGATAATTTAGTTAACTTTTCTGATAAATTAGATTTACTGCATAGTAAAATTAATTTTTTGCATGTCAAATTAGAAAATACAGATATGACTGAAATATCCGAAATTAACTATTTAATCCAGAACATAAATTCAGTAATTTCTAATATTAATTCTGATAAAATTAATTCTGATAATTTTAATTCTGATAAAATTAATTTTGATAATTTTAATTCAGATAAAATTAAACCTAAGGATAAATTTGAATTCAAATTCGAAAATCTTAAGGATAATTTGGAATTCAAATTCGAAAATCCTAAGGATAATTCTGAATTCAAATTTGAAAACCTTAAGGATAATTCTGGAGATAATTCTGAAATTATTTTTGAGAATCATTCTGAGAATAATATTGAAGATAAAATTCTCCTAAATAATAACTTAATTATAGATAATCTTGAAGATTAATACAAAACATTAATTAGTGGCCCAAATTACTCCTCCTACTTTGAGGACACCAAAAGATATAATTTTGAGGATAAGGAGGATATCGAACTATCTAAGATCAAGGCCATAATTAATAAAAATTACAAAGGTCCAAATAAATCTGAATGGTTAGAAAAATTTGAAAAGATAGATAAAAATGAAGCAGAAATTTTCGAAATAACGAAAATGATGAACTTAAATCCACAATTATTGATTAATTCAAATTAACTCAATGCAAATAAATTCAAACTAATTCAAATTTCATTCAAATTAAATGCTAATTTAATTTAAATTAAATCCAAATTAAATTCAAATTAAATCCTAATTAAATCCAAATTTAATTCAAATTAAATCATAATTAAATTCAAATTAAATCCAAATTTAATTCAAATTAAATCCTAATTAAATTCAAATTAAATCCTAATTAAATCCAAATTTAATTCAAATTAAATCCAAATTAAATCCTAATTAAATCCAAATTTAATTCAAATTAAATCCAAATTTAATTCAAATTAAATCCTAATTTAATTCTAATTAAATCCAAATTTAATTCAAATTAAATCCTAATTAAATTAAATTCAAATTAAATTAAATTCAAATTAAATTAAAATCAAATTAAATTAAATTCAAATTAAATTAAATTCAAATTAAATTAAATTCAAATTAAAAAAAATTCAAATTAAATCTAAATTAAATTCAAATTAAATTAATAAATTCAAATTAAATCGTAATCAAAATTAAATCTTAATTAAATTCAAATTAAATCTTAATTAAATTAATTAAATTGAATTAAATCTTAATTAAATCAATTTAATTCAAATAAACTTAATTAATTCACACTTAAATTAATTCAAATCAATTCAATCTTAATTAATTCAAATTAATCAATTTCAAATTAATTTAAACTTCAATTAATTCTTAATTAACTTGAATCCAACTAAATCGTAAATAAATTAAACTCGAACTAAAACCTTACTCAAACCGAAACAATTATTTTAATAAAATTTAATATGTTAATATGGATTGACATATTCGCGGGTTCACACGACATGTATCAAATCTAGAATTTGATACATCATTAGAAACTTAAATAAAATAATTGGACTTGTTTGACTCATGCATAATTGTCATGTCATGCATTTGCTACTTCTTTTAAATATATGACATGTCATTCATATTTAAATTTTATGCATATATTAGAACGGCTATAGGAAAAAGAATAATTGAAACTTGATCAACCTGGTATTGGGTGGCGGTGAGATGATAGTACGTTAGGGAAGCCAATTCTAATAAGATCAAGTATACTTGGTCTCCTTAGACTGGTGAAACTAGCCGAAGCTACCGATCCAAGACCCAAACTAGTTAGACCAGAATTTTTCAAAAAGTAATTTTGAAAATGAAATTCCATTAAAAGGCTTTGTCAAGGAAAGGGTTGATGATCCAATAAGGCTACGGCCAAAGAAGGCCTAGTGCCTCGCCAAGACCTGGAAGTCGATTTTTGAAATTCAAATTCAAGTTACTTCTTGTCAAATTCAAATCTAACACAAGCTTCAATTAAATCTTAGAGTTAATAACAAATTAAGAAAAATGATTCAAGCATCTCACAATACACCTATAAGGCAACCATGCTTGCTGTATTGATACATCTAGAATGGGTGAGATGTTAAGGACTAATGAATTGATAAGCATGTTTCAAAACTGTCTTTCAAAATTGCTAGAATATTTTTCTAAAAATATATTTTTAAAATAGTGCTTCAACATAATAATGTTTGTATGGATTTCATGTTTGTTTGACTGCCAATATAGTATATGCTTTCAAAAATTATATTCTTTTGAAAAGTGTTTGACTCACACAATTAGACACAAGCCTCTTAGGACAACACTAAAGTTCCTTAAGACACTTAGATAGAGTCAAACGGTATCAGGTACAGGGGGAGTGCTTTTTATTTTTTAAATGGTTTTCAAAAACTGCACTTTAAACATTACTATCATTTGAAAAATACTTTTCGAAAACTGTGCTTTAAATCATTATTACTTGTGTTTTCAAAAAGGGTTTATGTTGTAAAAACTATATGTTCAAAAATTTACCTGCTTCTTTGACTTTGATAAACCCTAAAGACATAGAGGAAAGGTCCACTTCATGATCTTCAAGGACTCCTAGGATGTGTCAAATTTAGGGGGAGTCTGAGTCAAAAGAAGAATTTCAGAAAAGTTTTTTATAATTATTCATTTTTTTGTTAAATATTTCTTTTTAATCTGAATCAAACCTTAAGACTCAGAGGAAGAGTACTTGTGGTCAACAAGCTTCCCAGGACTGAGTCAAGTTTAGGGGGAGGTCAAATTAAAAGAATTATTTAATAACATATTTTCATATCTTCAAAATCTTGCTAAAAATCTAAGTCTTTCAAAATATTATTATTCTATTTGTTAGAATTTGGGTGACTTATGAAACTATTTTTGAAATAATGTTTACTTGGGTTGGAGAATTTCCAGGACACTTAGGAAATATCCTTGTAGTCAACAAGGTTTCCCAGGATGGTGTCAGACTGGAAAATAAACCAAATCAAGTAAAATATCCGGTCTTCAAAAGTTCACACATTTTTCAAAATCCACTAGCAGATATTTTCAAAAGTATTATCATTTTTTTGGCAAAACTCTGTTAATATTTACTTGAGTTTGAAAAATTTTCAGGACACTTAGGAAATGTCCTTGTGGTTAACAAGGTTTCCTAGGACTGTGTCAGACTGGAAAAGAAACCTAGTTAAGTAAAATATTATGTTTCAAAAATCACTTATATTTTTTAAAGTCTCATCTTTTTCAAAAATAATTAGTACTTGCAAAATATGCATATTTTCCAAAATAGCATTCTTTCAAAAATTATGCATTTTCCAAAAAGTACTTAATTTTTCAAAAAAAAAATTCAATACATTTTTCAAAGGTACTTATGTTTTTCAAAAAATTACATAATCTTTCAAAAGTACATAGCATCTTTTTCAAAATTATGCATTTTTCAAAAAAAAAATGCAATATATCATTCAAAATGCAATGCTTTCAAAAATTTTGCACTAAGTATGTTCAAAAAGAACTACAAGTTTTTATTGTTGGTGCAAGTATTTTCTTAAAGTTTTTTGATGTATGACAAAGGGGGAGAGGTGTGCTTAAGTTAGAAAAATTTTCTCCCAAAGATCAAGGTGTGCTTAAGTTAGAAAAATTTTCTCCCAAAGATCAAAAATATAGTTTCAAAACTTATATTTTTTTTGGTTTTTTTATCCCAAGGATAGTAAGTTAGCCCCTTCAACCAATCTAACTTAAGTTATTGCCAAACATCAAAAAGGGGGAGATTGTTGGTGCAAGTTGCATCAATGATGTTCTCCTTTAAGTGTTTTAATATTTGACAATATACTTAAGTCAGTGATACATTGAACAGATAAAGGGGAGCAAAGGAGAAGTAACCTATGTTGAAGAGAAGTCCTAGTTAACCTAGGCATCGAAGCACTAAGTCCTGGCGAAGGGCTGCTGGGCACCTAGCGAAGGGCTGCTAGGTATCGAAACCCTAAGACCTGACGAAGGACCGTTGGGCACCTAGCGAAGGGATGCTAGGTATCGAAACCCTAAGACCTAGCGAAGGGTTGCTAGGCACCTAGCGAAGGGCTACTAGGAGTTGAAGACCTGGCGAAGGGCTGCTAGGCACCTAGCGAAGGGCTGCTAGGCACCTAGCGAAGGGCTGCTAGGCATAGAAGACCTAGCAAAGGGCTGCTAGGCACCTAGCGAAGGGCTGCTAGGCATAGAAGACCTAGCGAAGGGCTGCTAGGCACCTGGAGAAGGAATGCTAGGGAATGAAGACCTGGTGAAGGACTGCTAGGCACTTGGCAAAGGACTGCTAGGGAATGAAGTCTTGGTCCAAGGGACTGAGCAACTTAGCTGAGCGATGACTAAGGACAGGAGTAGAGACGGGTCAGGGTTTGGGCGTCTCGAGGTCCGGAAGTATCGAAAGCTAAGCAAAAGTCCACCTGAAGGGCTGGGTGGCAACCGTCTCCTAAAAGGAGTAGGTGAAGGGCAAGTTCTCGGGGATGGGAACTTGTGCTGGTTCGACCTAGGGTTTCGTGGAGATCCGAAGTCAGAACCAAGTCCTTAAGGCTAATATTATATGAATATATGCTTTGTGTTTATGTATCTTGCAGGTACCAAGGTTGGAAGACAAAGCAAGCTACTGGAAGCCCTGAAGCAGGGCGCCCCCATCAGTGGGGGCGCCCAGAACAAAGAAAAAAAAAGCAGTTTAAGTTAAGCAGGCAGAATAGGCTTCAAGCGGGGCGCCCGGAGCGTCCGGGGCGCCCGGGTTCAAAGTTGTTTTGCTGTTTCGAGGTCGAAACACAGGATAAGCCTTCACGAGGGCGCCCGAAAGGTCCGGGGTGCCCTGGTCAAAGGATTTATCAGCTGCGGCGAGGTCGGCGCAGGGATAAGGTTTGACCGGGTTTATCGGGGCGCCCCCAGCGTCCAGGGCGCCCGTAGGAAGCCTATAAAAGGGGCTTCGACCCCTCTGCTTCAAACACAACTTCCAAGTGCCATTCTGATTACTCTGACTGACGACAACGCGCTAAATACAAGGCTTTACGACCGGGAGGCTCCAGGAGGAAGTGCGCGGCACTTCGGAGGTCCAGATCGGCCGAACTTCAAACATGTTCTGTTCGGTTTGCTTTAATTATACTGCAATTAGCTTTCTATATTTGTGATTGCAATAATTGTACTGTAAGACGGGTTTCTTCGTCTCCGGAAATTCCATAAAGGAGACCAATAGTGGACTCACGCCGAGTACATAAGCCTTGGATGTACTGACCCTGGGGGGTCGGGAACCAAGTAAATAAATCCCGCGTGTAGACTGTCTTTTTGTTTTGTTCGTTCTACTGCTTTTCCGCTGCTACTAACTCTGTGTCCAGAACGAACGAAAGTTTTCTATGAAGTTAACGAAAAGATTTTCATGATCGATATTCACCCCCCCCCCCTCTATCGACGACACTGGTCCTACAACTGCATCTCTGTTTTTGTATTGCTTCCGCTGTGCTACTAACCCTAAGTGCAGAATCTTCAAAAGAAAGCAATTTTTGTGTCTGGCTACATTCACCCCCACCTCTCTAGCCATCCAAGCACCAACACCCTAAATATATAATAGGAGGAGAGCCTTCCATGAATCCAATGATCGCTGCAATTTGATTTCTCCGGGCGCTATTGATGCTCTTTGCAGGAAAAAAAGACTTTTACCAGCATTAACAGATTGTCCTGAGGAGATCTCGTATCCATCTAAAAATTTCTTCATTCTTTTAACATTGTTAACAACCCCATTCATTACAATCATAATGTCATCCGCATATGCTAGGTGTGATATTTTGGCATCACATCCTGAAATAAAATATAACTGCAGGAACTTGCAAAATAATTTATCCAAACCTCTAGATAAAAATTCAGCAACAATTATAAATAGAAGAGGGGATAAAGAGTTACTTTGCCTTAATCCTCGCTTTGAATGGAAAAAACCTACTAAATGTCCATTCACCTTGATAGAAAACCAACATTCAGTGATGCAGCGACGGATTAGCCCTATAAAGAGATCAAAAAAACCGAAAGCCTCCATAACTCTGAACAAAAAGGTCCATTGAACTTTGTCAAATGCTTTGGCCATATCCAGCTTTAAAATCAAGTTGTAACCCCTAACATGATAATTCAACTTGTGATTAAGTTCTTGAGCTAATAGGATATTATCTGAAATTAATCTTCCTGCTACAAATCCACTTTGCGAGGGGGAAATCAATTTTTCCATAATCTATCCAAACCTTGAAGAGATTAGTTTAGAAATAATTTTGTTGGAGACATTACACAAGCTAATAGGTCTGAAGTCCTTCCACTGCTGTGCGTTGTCTACCTTGGGAATTAAAACTATGGTGGTAGCCATCATCCCTTTGGACATTGAACTCCCATGGAAAAAATCTAAAACTGCCTCATGCACATCTTCTTTTATGATTTCCCAACAGGCCACATAAAATTCTACTGAAAATCCATTTGGACCAGTTGCACTGTCTCTACCCATCTCCCATATAATTTGTTTAATCTCCTCCAAGGTCGGCAGTACTGTAAGATTAGAATTATCACCATCAGTTATGAGAGTTGGAATGTAATCAAAATTTACAGAATTGCAGTTGAAATCTTCTCCAGTTAACAACTTCTCAAAGAAAACCGCACTGAAGCATAAATTTGTTCTGGCTTATCTAAACATACACCCTCCTCCCATATTCGAAAAATCATGCTTGCCACTCTTCTTTTCTGCGCCAAGCCATGAAAAAACTTTGTGTTTCTTTCACCTTCAACTGCCCATTTGATCGCAGCCCTTTGTTTCTAGAAGGCCTCTTCCATATTGAGGGTTTGGAAAAGTATTGCTTGATGTTTTGCCCTATTTAGCCTATTTGTTTCCGTAGGGTCTAAATCGAAATTCCTCTCCGCAACCACAAAAAGCTCTTCTGCCTTCTTAATATTATCATGTATATTTCCAAAAACTTCCCAATTCCACCATTTCAGATGTGATTTAAGCCTTTGTAGTTTATGTTGTAGTTTGATCAGTCCAGAAGCAGGAATTGGTAGCATCCAGTTTAGCCTAACAGTTTGCAAAAAATTGTGATGCTTTATCCACATGTTTTGAAACCGAAAGGAGGCAACCGGCTTTTAAACCTAGGGAATGTAATCAATAGTGGACAATGATCTGAAGCCGCTCTACTCAGATGTTCAATCCGTACCAAGAGCTCCTGACTGTGCCAAGCAGGTGAAATAAGTATTCTATCCAAACGTTTCCAAATTTTTCCATTTGTCCATGTAAACTTGTCACCCACATAACCATCATCCAACAGTCCAGATAACATTAAAAACTCATTAAAATCATTTACCGGTCCCGTTTTAGAAAGACAACCTTCAGAAGATTCACTAGGGTTAGAGACCACATTGAAGTCTCCTCCTACTAGCCAGAAGGCATCATTTTTTGGTCGGATATCCAAAAGTTTCTCCCAAAGAAAGGATCTCTCCAGCTGAGTACATTTAGCATATACCACCGTGATTATCATACTAATGGTTAAAAGTTGAGAATTTACTTCTAGATGCAAAAACTGCTCATGATCTAATAAAATCCTACATACAATATTCGAATCATATAAAAACCAGATTTTCCCTGAACAGTTGGCAATGGCTGCTTCAAAACCCAACCGTCTAGTAATGAATGCTTCATCTAATTCAATAAACGGTTCCAGAATTCCGAGAAAATTGATATGGTGAAGTTTCTTCAGAACAAGCACTCTACGCATTGATGCATTATTCCCTATCCCTCTTATATTCCAAATGATTCCTGACATTAGAGAATTGAGGAGGAGGCAAGCCTCTGCGCTTGGGCTTTGCTTCTAGTCTCTCTTCGGGCACCAATTGGCGCATTAATAGAAATAAGGGCATTTTTCCCTTTCTTTCTATTTAAAGCATCTGGTAATGGCAATTGAACTTGTGTATCGACCCTAGTTTCTGAGTTTTCTGGTTCAGTAAATTCTTTTAGAGTCTCATCCTCCCTAAGAAACTTATTCCCTTGCAGAAATTTACTCCTGTCAGTTTTTTTATACTTCCCTTGTACATTGATTACTCCAAGCCTTTTCCTCGTGCCTGTGCTATCCAATAGAGATGAAGAGAAGCTTCTTTGCATCTGTTTTGTCCCTGCATCATCTGAATCCTCCTCCATCTCAAAAGATTTAGAAAAACCAACCTCATTTGAAATCTCCTGATTTTCCCAGAAACTTTCATCTTCCTCCTGATCTGAATTCTCTGATAAATGCTCCAATCTGTCTAAGTCTGAGTGCTTTGCTGAGATTGGGAGATTAATCATCACCTTCCCTGAATCCTTCTGCAAATTGCCTTTTATCCCAGCTATTTCCTTCTGTGCAGAAAAATCTTCTCCAACTTGCAGAAATTCCTGTTGTTCCCCTGTCTCTTTGCACTGCTCATCACTTGCAGATTTGCCCCCAGCCTTCCCCTGTGCCAGGGCTGCATCCTTTACCAAGTTTTGTCCATCAACACTTAGTGACTGAGCTAGTTTGGATACCTTCCTTACTGTTGTTTGCATATATTGAACATCTACATCTTCTACCATTTTATCTTTATTTCATGTTTGTATTAGAGCCCTTGACACATTTCGAGCATCATCTGAAATCACATTGATTGCTTCCATAGAGCCTTTGTCGTTCCTTTCCTGCTCTACAGCTCCTTCAAATCCTCCTTGTTCATCCTCTTCTAACTCAGCTAATAATTGAAACTGATTATCAACACCTCCGGTCTCCTTTTTAGCAGTATCATGTCCTCCTACTTGCCCTTTTTTCCTAATCTGTTTCTATTTCTTTGGATTTGTTAAAACCAGCTCTTCAACTTGCATATTAGTGGAGGTAGAAGGAATTTCTTTTCCTCTTCTATTATTTAAGTTCAATCTTAAATCTTCCACAGATACTTTTGGATTATTCCTGACATCTTTCACTACTAGTTTTGGCTTATTCCCATTGGCATAACAATCCTCTACATTGTGCCCCAAATGTTTGCAGTCCACATAGTACTTCGGTTGTCTTTCATAAACCACCTTCTGTAGCCTCTTTTCCTCCCCAATGCCAATCCAGAAATCTTCTACCTTGGGTTTTAACAAATCAATCTCCACACATATTCGTGCCACTGACAATCTGGTTCCATCAGTCGTGCTCTCATCAATTTTAATGGGCTTCCCAACGATTCGAGCTACCGAGAAAAGGCTGTGTTTGTTGAACATGTGAATTGGTAGATCAGGTTCAGCCGACTCAGTATTCCATCAGTCGTGCTTGATTTGGGTGCCACCCAAAAAATTTTCCAGTCAAGGCAAATTGATAAGGTTCAGCCATACCTAATATTTCTTCTTCAGAATAGAAAATCCCAAGTTTGTTGTTGTAAATCGTGATTGGTTTGAAAGAATTCCCCACATCATCTAAGTTTTTTTTAACGTTCGAGGTGAGGTAGGCTTCACCACAGCCGCATATGAAGTAGTTTTTGAGTCCTTCATTGCAGTTTGGGGAGAGTTTGCAGTCTTGAGATTTGGCACCACCATACGAGAGGGGTTTGTCTCCATATAAGAGTGATTTGCAATTGGTGGCACCGCCTCTGTTCTTGTTGCCGAAAATCCGATATCGGAGACAGCTTGAGACGCGTCTCGCGAGGAGGCCAGAGGCGGAAAGGAAGAGATGGCAGGGAAGGGGAAAGGATGTTGTGGATCCAGCGCCGACGCCCTAGGGCCACCGGCGGCTCGCGTCACCATCCGAAGGCGCGCACGCCCAGTCCGCACGGTTGTCGCCTTTGAATCACCCTGGTGAGAGAATCGCCCTGAAGAGAATCGCCCAGTCCACCAACCAGATAAGAAGTTGCCAAAACCATTTATTCACACCTCCTTTTATAGGAGCGCTCACCCCTAGCTACAATGAATTGTCGAGTTCAATGTTGGGTTTAATGATAGTTTATTGCTTTTACTAAAAGGCTATTATTGCTAAGAGGTTGTAGAATCACCATTAATTTCATATTAATGCTTTTGCTACACTCTTGAGCACATGGCAAAAAGATATTCAGGTGGCAAAACATTGGTTCATTTACTTGGGCAAAATTTGCCCCGACCAGTCCACAGGGATTGTTGATTAAGCATTAGTCGAGTTTGTAAAATAAGCTATCTAGACTATCGTAGGATTGGTTTGAGAGCTTGCTAATAGAAGGAGGAGAGAAGAAGAGAGGGAGAGAGAGAGAGGGGGGGGGGGAGAGAGAAGTAAGAGAGACGATTGATCTTAAAGGAAGGGTTGGATGGGTGGAATTTAAGATTTTGATTTTGCTACAATACTAGTTGATGTCCTATGAATTGTTCATATCCTAATCTCAATGTTCATGCACTTATAGAGATCCTAACTAGTTACTAGTGTTAACCCTGCAGAATTGCACCGGAATGTTTCCCCTTGGGCATCCAATACTATTAAGTAGAGTAGGTAACCTAGAGAGCATGCTTAAAGGTAACCCTCTGTTACTAAGGATCCCTAATCATACGCCTCTAGGTTATGCAAAACACTACAAACATAGGATAGAGAGAAACATATTAAGTAGTGTTAGCTAATTTCTTGTAAGGGATTTACTCTATTTCGAGGCAATGCCCCGAGATGTCTCGTTAAAGGTAGTCTCTGTCACTAAGGCTCCCCGGTCATACAATTTCGAACACTCCCTCTATGTGGTGGCCAAACTCTCACAATTGCATGTATTCACCACACATACATTTCATTAAACAGATACGAGGCACAATACACATAGAACAAGATATAAACACTTCATTGAATAAGAAAATAACCAAATCCATAGTTTATACAATATTATTACATTGTAGTTACTTTCTACATCCCAGATATGTAGAATATACTCCATCATAAGGAGAATACAACAAGAAGACAAGAAAAGTAGCATCTACAACCCTAAACAAAGATGGAGAGGGAAAAGAATGCTTATCGATGTGTCGCCAGTCCTGTGGGAGGATCTCATTGCTCCACAGGTGAATGGATCATGGAGGGAGGCAACGACAATGGCTCTAGGGTCTCACCTAGATGGGAGAACCCTTCCCCAAAGCAAAGGGGCTAACCTCAAGCCAAATATGAGTGCCCTAGGGGAAGAGAGCCCTTTTATACTAGGCATGTGGCCCATTGGTACAGCCATGTGGGATCACACGACTGTGCCGTGTGGAAGGCAGCGGTAGCCTTACACACCATGCCAATTGGCACAGTCTACCCGTGGTGCAGCCTGCAGCAGTAGCCAACGGGTCATGCCAATTGGTACAGCCTGACCGTGGTGCTTGCGGCAAGGGAGGCACGATCGTGCCGTGGGTGTGTCCAAGACCCCACACGGCCATGTGGAACCACATGGCCCGACCTTGTAGGGGGGTTGCTTCCCATTCCAGCTCGCATTCCGCTCTAATTTTGTTCTATTTCTGCTCCAAATCGCATCCTGTCAATAAAAACAAACAAAGAGTAGATCTCCGAATAAAAAAGAAGTATAGTAGTTGTAACGCCCCAAAATTTCCATTTTAAGTTCTTAAAGTCCTTAGAACTATTTAAAAATGGTTTAGAAATATTCTAGATATTTTTAGGAATTTTTAGAATATTTTTATGGAATTTTCCGAGTCCGTTTAGTATTTTTACTAAAAGAAATAGAGTTTTCGGCAAAAAGTTGCCTGGACGAGTTTTGAACCCGAGACCTCCCATGGGATCAACGACTTAAGTTGGTGGGGTTAACTAGGCGCCCCAGCAGGGGTGTGCTGAAAGAAAATAGAGAGATATTAAGTTAAGTTATAAGTTGGACTTAAATACCCCTTGGTATAAATAGGAGAACTTAAGTGGGGGGTTTTATTTTGGTTCGGCAACTTCTCCCCCTCCTCACCATCCGCCGACCCCCTCCTCCCCTCTCTTGTGCGCACGCCAACCACACCAAGCCTAGGGCTTCCCTCCGGTGGCCAGCCAAGGCTCCTCTCCGAGAGAATTTCCTATATTCGGAATCCCCGCGACGAGAGGAACGCGTGAGCGCGAAGAAATCTCCGAGACTTCGAGTTTCTCCGGAACCTCCGACGCCGTTCTTGGTTGTAAGTCCAAGATATCGAAGTAAGTACTGCTCACCTACAGTAAGAGGCGGTTTTTCCGCAAGATTTTCCCGTTAGAAAGTTAAAATGCAATTTTCCTTAAAGTTTATGATTTTGCATGTAATCCTAGGTTGATCCATGCTTGTATAAGTTTGATTAAGCACCCTATATGAGGTTAGGGGCTAAGAAAAGTTATGAGAAAAGAAAAGAGAAGATAAAGATAAGAAAAGAAAAGGCCAAGGCCTTAAGAAATCCCCAAAAGTCAAGACTTAGGGATTTGGGCACACAAGGGGCTCGTTAAAATGCCAAGGCATTTAAAGAAAAGAAAGAAAAACTATTTTATTTTCTAAGGCCAGTACCCGGCGTCCAAGGGCGTCGTTAAAGAAATTCAGGTATCCAATTCCAAGGTCTTGGCCCTGGTAGACCAAGGTCTGCTCTATTAGGATTGGTGGCTCGCTACCCCAACCTTTTAGGGAACGCGCATAAGATGGTACTTACGTCTTAAGTGGATCCAAGTGAGATATTATTTTCAAGTATATGCTTTAGCAAAGTTTTCTAAAGTTTAAAGAAGTTTTCTAAAAGTTAAAGAAAGATTTAAAGTTAAAGAATTGCTAAAGTTTCAAGTTAAGCCAAGAACAAGTAAGTTGAGACTTATTAATGCTTGAGTATGCATGTCTTGAGTTATACATGTTTTTAGTGTTTCTTTTAAGCATAAAAGTATCTCATGTGATTTCACATTGTTTAAAAAGCATGCTTGCACATTTCGAGATTTTGTGAGCTAGATAGTACTTACTAAGCTTTTTGCTTATTAGTTGCATTTTCTCTTGCTGCAGGTAAAGGTAAAGGCAAGCAATTCTGAAGGAAGGCGACAAGGCGGTGCTGAGTGACGTGTGTGTGGTGGCTGACCTTGGAGAGTTCCTTGGGACAAGATGAATGAAGGACTTAAAGTGCATTTATCATAAAGTCTTAGTTTAAGTTAGATCTTATATCATTTATCCAAGTATTTGCGTTTTAGATATTTTGCATATCCTAAAACCATGAGTAAAGATTCCATGTCATTTTATTTAGCATACATATCCTTATGATTGCATTGGATGAGTATAAGTATGAGTAGTTTTGAATATTGATACTTGATGGAGATATTTGATGCATGTGCCAAGATATGGTGAGTTTCCCTTTGAATCAAGTTTTTATTGCTATAAATATGGCTAGAAAAGTTGCATTACATTCCAAAATGCTTTAGTAAGGTGTAGAACATGTATTTTGGTATTATGAATGCATAGGAGTTAAGTTTGGTACAAAACTCTAGTTTAAAGTTCATATAGATTTTCATAACTTATTTACTTCCGCAAAAGTTCTAATTTCGAGTTTATGAAGTTGTTTTGATTGGCTAAAGTGTTTAGGAAACTGGTATAGAGTATAGAAATGGTGTTGAGTCTTTGTATGACTTGAAACTATAAGTTTTGTGGACTTTTGAAACAAGGTTTTGAATCTGAATTTCAGGTTTTCAGGCGTGCCAGTCGACTGGTTCAGTATCAGTCGACTGCCTATCGAACAGTAGCTTCTGTTCGATGCATCAGTCGACTGCCAAGAGGCCAGTCGACTGGTGCCGCGCCCAGAAACTTTCTGTGGCCGATACCAGTCGACTGGTTATATAGCAGTCGACTGGTACCATTACAGTGAAGTTCTAGAGAAAGGAAGTATGTCATTGTATCCTGCACGACTATTAGAGTTAGAATATCATCCTTAGATGAATTTAAAAGAAAAAAAAGAAGTTCCGCATTCTTAGTCATCCATCAGAGTCAAGAAGTAGATAAAGTAACGATTCGTCTAAGGTAGAGAAGGCGGGTCGCTACAGTAGTAAAGTCATACAAAATAGGATACAATAAATTAGGATATGTTCATGAAACACAAGTAGATATATGTTAAACAATACATAAAATCATATATAATCTACGCACATCACACCCCCAGACATAAACCTTTGCTTATCCTCAAGAAAAAATCCGTAATCTAAACCCCTATATGTCGGTATAGTGCATCATCTTGATAAGCATGATATCAAAATAATTTGAGTATGACATAAGTAGTAGTTCTCCGTGCTCAGTGTTATAAGTGGTTGTAGTTTTTCGAGTTTCAATCTCTATGGCTAATCAAGTCGTCATTTAATTATGTTCCCAGTAATAGGCTCTTACCTACCTCACACTTGGTTCGTCCCTCTTAAACCACCCTAGGTCTCAAAGGCGAGCTCAGAATCAAAAGAAACATAGCATTTATTTCCCCGATAACCAACTCAGTCTCAAAGGTGTAAGCTATCAATTTCCACTCATGATATTATTCTTTAATATCCCTTATTTTCATATTTTTTTATTACTTTAAAAGTGTAACACTAATATATATGCATTATACAAATACAAATACGGGGATATTGATTTTTCTGAGTTGGCATATCCCGAGCCTCATCCAGTAACCAAGATATGGCTTAAGAGATCACCAAGGGAACACAAGTACTAATAAACTCTATGAATCATGACTATTTATTAAGTGTTCTACTATCCAAACTAGGCAAAGTGAAGAGAGATCTTAAAACTAGGTCAACACTCAAACATGTCAATAAAACTTTGCTCACTTTATGCTATTAAAGCTAGAGAAAAATCATTTACTAAACATACTAACATTAAAATTTAACAACGTTAATGAAGAATAAATGTGCTAGCATTTTTACTATAGAACAAATCAAAATAAAGTGATACATGATGCAACTAGAAAATTTTATTAGAAAGAAAACATAACTAAAATTAGCTTATAACCCAATGCATACATGCACCCCTAGACTTAAACTTTTCATTGTCTTAATGAAAATAACATGCTAAAATAGAGGAGATTCTAAAGTGAAGGGTGTTATCAAGTAGCAAATGTGAAAATCTGAATCATTACAAGTCACCCTTCTATCTTGTATTCATAATCCTCTATGACTTTGAGTCCTACAAAAAATAAATAGACAAGAAAAATTAAGTAGAGGGGTTAGGTTACGAAACTAGATAAAAACTGAAAGTTAAAGTGAAACCAATGAAAGAACTTAGGTTGTCTCCTAAGAAATGCTTGTTTTAGGTCATAGCTCGACAACCGGAGTGAGATACTTCCGAGCTTTCTTTTCAATTCCTTAAGGTTGGGAGAGAGCTTTAAGCAGACTATGAAGTAAAACCCTCTCCTATATTGTCTCCTTTCTTTTCAATTCCTTTATTATCTTGTGGCTTCCAACTAACCACTGCTTCCCACTCAAAGATTGCATATCAATAATCTCGTCCATACCTTATATAATAGGCTTCTCTCCAAAAGTTCTTAAAGTATACTCAAACATAAGGCTATCATTATTAATATATGCCCTCTTTATAAACTCATCAATCAAGCATACACCATCAGCATTAATGTTGGGGGCTATATCAAGAATATCATTGAGAATAGATAGCGATACATCAATAGTCCTATTTATATTTGGAGTGTCAACAGATGCGTCCTCATCACACAAAACAATAGAGAAGTACTGAAGAGCTGTTAAATCATTAACAATATAACTTTCATCTTTACAATCAATCTCCTTTGACATAAGATTTGATTGTGTCTCCAAATTAGGACTTGATACTTTGATTTATTGTAGGGATCGGAGAAACAAGATCCCTTTTTGCACCATAAGATCTTCTAATTCTTATGTTGCGATGTCTATCTGACTGGGAGTAGGGAGTTTTTTTCACCTTGAAAATCTTCCCAGGAAGTCATATCAATGTGTTGCGATTCATGTGGTCTGTCAAGTGTCAAATCATCTTGAAATTTTGACGGACTCTGACATGTTTAAAATGTTTGCTCAACACCTTGCATGCTTTTGTAATCAAAGTCTTTATATTCTATCCAATCTTGAGGTGAGTTAGGGGTATGTTGTTGTGCTTGGAAATATGCAGACTGCTTGGGGACATGTTGGGATTAAAAATTCTGAGTTTGCTAAGTTCCCCAATAATAGCAATTAGTTCTTGAAGTTAAATCATCTATAATCTGATGTTCAAGTTTAAATAAACATTTCGTGAGAGTGCTAGCAGCTTGGTGAAATATGTGACATATAGCAGTTGGATGAGTCGTGCTACTATAAATTCCACAGAGGAAATCATATTGATCTTTTTTTGAATCATAGTCCTCAATGAAGTCTTCAAATAAATAAGAATATGGATCCATGGTTATGTATAAAAACTTTTTAGTCTCCTCTGAAATAGCAACAACAATATCACAAGGCACAAGGAGTACTCATAACAAAACATGTGGATATATAAGATATGAAATAACTAAGGCACCCAATAAATTTTGTGTTAAAAAATTACAAAACTAAAAAAATAAGAAAAGAAATTCAAAAATAAAAAGAAGAGAAATGGAAAAACAGGCTATAAATAAAAATAAAGAAAAAATATCTAGACTAGCTAAATTATTTATCGACTAATGTTAATACGAATAGTTCCTGACAATGGCCAAAAACTTTATGTTAGATCCGCAAGTGCCCGGAAATATCGTCAAGTAATAAAAATATCGATCCACAGAAACTATTATTAAACACTTGTTGAGTCTGCAAAATAAACTATCTAGATGATCATAGGGTTGGTTTTAGAGCTTGCTAATGGAAGGAGGAGAGAAGAAGAGAGGGAGGAGAGAGAGAGAGAGAGCAAGTTGATATCCTATGCATTGTTCATATCATAATCTCAATGTTCATGCACTCGTAGAGATCCTAACTAGTTATCGGTGTTACCTAACACCGGAGTGCTATCCCCTTGGGCATCCAATAAAATTAAGTAGAGTAGGTAACGTAGAAAGTCTAGTTAAAGGTAACCTTTTGTCACTAAGGGCTCTGGATCATACATCTCAAGGTTATGCAAAACACTACAAGCACGGGATAAAGAGAAACTCATTATGTTAGCTATTTTCTTTTAAGAGATTTACCACCATTTTGAGGCAATGCCCGAGATGTCTGGTTAAAGGTAGCCTTTGTCAGTAAGGTTTCCCAGTCTTACGGTCTCGAACACACTCTATGTGGTGACCAAACTCTCACAACTATATGTATTCACCACATACACATTTCATCAAATACGTACAAGACATAATACACATAAAACAAGATATAAATACTTCAATGAATAAGGAAATAATCAAATTCATAGTTAATATAACATCATCACATTATAACTACTTTTTACATCCTAGATATGGAGAATCTACTCCATCATAAGGAGAATACAACAAGAAGACAAGAAATGTTGCATCTACATCCCTAAATACAGATGGAGGAGGAAGATAATGCTTATTGATGTGTCGCCGGTCCTCTTGGAGGATCTCCTAGCTCTAAAGGTGGATGGGTCATGGAGGGAGGCAATGACGATGGCTCTAGGGTCTCCCCTAGAGGAGAAAACTCTTTCCTAATGCAAAGGGGCTAACCCCAAGCCAAAGATGATTGCCCTGTTGGTGTCGGAAGCACCAAAGTCAAAACCTTTGTTTTGATAATGTCAAAGGGTTCAGAAGTTAAAATTTGGTTGTGATCTAACAAACTTATTAAGTGTACAGGAAAGTCCTAGGTACACTAGGCACTAAGTCCTGGTTCTATGAATTGGGCACTAAGTCCTGACGTAAGGTTGGGCACAAAGACCTGGTGAGTGAAGCTGGGCACGAAGACCTGGTGAGTGAAGCTGGGCACGAAGACCTGATCGCGGATTGGGCACGAAGACCTGGTGAGTGAAGCTGGGCAAAAGTCCAACTGGAGGAGCTTGTTGGCAAAAAAGATAAATTCTCCCGAGAGGAGTAGGTGAGGACGCGTTCCCCGTAGGAGGGAACATTAGGCGTCGGTTCGACCTAGGGTTCCATTTGGGAGACCCAAAGTCAGAACCATGACAGCTTAGGCTGTAAATCATGGTTAATATATCATTTGTATGTGCTTTGTGTGTTTTGGAACTAACCCTGGTTACAGGAATGAAGGGATGAAGTTTTTGCATTCAGGCGCCTCAATGGAGTGAGGCACCTCAATGGAGTGAGGCGCCTCACTGGGCTAGGCGCTTGTGATGAGACAGGCGCCCCAGTGCAAGGCTACTCCAAGTATTTGAAGCAAACTGCCTCTGGACCAAGTCAAGTGAGGCGCTTGTGTTAACACAGACACCCCAATCAGCTTAGGCGCCTCAATGGAAGGGGATAGGCGCTGACCAAGCCTGCGGATCAGAGTTCGCACAGGATAGGCCACGTGTTAGGCGCCCCCTTTGATACAGGCGCCCCACTGACTACTATAAAAGCGGGTTCACCCCCAAGGCTTTCAGATCAATTGCTTTCAACTGCTACACTCAAGCGCTCTGTTCCGACAAGTTCTGTACTCGTGATTCAAGCGCCGACGACGACCCACTGCTCCGGAAACTTCCAACCTCTCCGATCGTCGGTAAAAACTAATTTTGTTAAGTGTTGTAATTACTTTTCAGTTCTATATTTGTACTCCAACTTGTAAATACTTTTCGAATATAGAATTGCCGATCGTAAACGGTCAAGGATCGTGGGCCTTGGAGTAGGAGCCGACCGCGACTCCGAACCAAGTAAAAAGAAATCGTAAGAAATCGTGTTAGCGATTGATTTTACTTTTTCCGCTGCGTACTTGCTCCCTGTATCAAAATTTTTACGAACAATATTCGCCCCCCTATCGTTTCTATTTGATCCCACAAGCCCTAGGGGAAGAGAGCCCTTTTATAAGGGCGTGTGGCCCATCGGCACGGCTGTGTGGGATCACTCGGCCCTGTCAGTGGAAGATGGTGATAGCCGCACAAGTCATGCCAATTGGCATGACCCAACAGTGTTGTCATACCGGTTGGGGCATAGATTGCCTATATCTGACTTTACTGAGAACGATCATGCAAGCAAGCATTGTTCTTGGCTCCTCTACCTCCATCACATTAAGAAAGAAAAAATAATAATTACTTAGGGAACTTCGAAATTTGAATGATTAATTTATAAAAAAAATTTTATTGACAACATATAAAATATTTAAACATTTAATATCTCGGTACCACGCATCTCATTTAAAACTCAGAACTACGCATTTCATTTGAAGGTCAGAACTGGAACGAGAACAGTGCAGTGGTAGCAGGGTTTCCCTGTGGTTCATAGGATGCCCTGCATGGCAACAGTGAAGGGTAGGTACGTGTTGCGATAGGGACAGACGATCAGATCGGAACAAACTTTCATAATTTGTTAAGGCTGTTGGATCTTTCCAGCTGTCGTTGCTCCCATGATTGCCGATGAAAACTTTCTTTGATAACTAATATAAAGACATTTATATTGGAGGATTTATAATACGGAGTTTATATTATAAAATTTTTATTATAAACCTATTTATATAGTAAAGATGAGATTTATAATTTAAATATTTGAAACTGAATTTATACTGCATGCGAGTTGCATGCTAAAATAAAATAAAATAATTCAAAGAAAATTTAATACCTTTTAAATTTTTTTAAGAGATTTATGATAATGGAGATTAATTTTTAAAAAGAATGAAAATTTTAATTTTTGATGTGGGTGGAGTATAAATCTCTGTAAAAGTTTATGATTATAAACAATGGTATAGTCAAGATTTTAAACTAGAGAGGATGATTTTCAAAAATTTAAAATAATAATATAGGTCAATCTTCACAATATAAAATTTTAAATTTCAAAAAATAAACTTAAATTTAAAATTTTCAATCTTAGTCCTGAGTTCTAATTGAAACAACGATCTGCCTAGAACTTATCTATGACTAAGTCAAAAAAAATCATTTGTAATCTCACTTTTTCATAATATTTAACATTTCTATATATGAAACTTTTATTCTGATCTAAATAATCATCATAACTAGCAATTTAATAAAATAAATTTTATACTTTACAAATAGAAAAGAAGAAATGAATAACTTACTCTTCTTATTGTTGTTGCGGTTGAATAAAGTGGAAAAAGAGTTACTTGTAAAGGGTTGTTTGTTGAAAAAAATAAAAGGGAAAAGAGTTACTTGTAAAGGCTTGTTCGCTGAAAAAAAAAAGAAACGGTTACTTTTGAAAAAAAATATAGAAGACAAGACAATTCATTAGCAACCTCAACCATCTTCGATGAGGTCAACAACATTAATACAAAAAGAACAAGACAAAGCAAAATAGGGCTATTGTTGCAATGCTAACAAAATCCTAAAAAACACGAGAATAGGAAAAAGAGGACAGTAGTAGCTGGTGTTGCATTTCTTTCTTGTTGGAGAAGAGAAGGAGAAAAAAGAAAGCTTTTGTACTTAAGAAGTGGGGAGGGAAAAAATTACAGGTTTACTGTCGTTAGAGAAGAGAATAAGAAGAAGGAAATGAGGAAGAAGAGAAAGGGAAAATAAAAGGGAGAAATGAGCAAAGACACAATGATAACGTATGGCACGATGAAGCTACAGTGTGCGTACGGAGAAAAGGAAGAGAAATATGAAAGAGAAAATTTCCTCAAAAGTATCAAAAATTCATTTGAATCCGATTAAACTTGTTTAAATTTTAAATTTGGTTCTGAAAGAGAATAATTATTTAATAAAATTTTTAAGCAAGTCAAAATAAATTTATATATATTAATTATTAGATTAAAATTTTTCTTTATTAATCTATTAATTGAAAGTTTCTTATGAATCTATTAATTAACAATTTCTTTATTAATTTTTTTATTTAACTAAGTATCTTAAGACCTCTATAAATTGTATATTTCATGGATGAGTTATTCAATCAATAAAGTTATTTTTGTTATCTCTTTTCTTTTCTTTGTTTCTATTCTCTTTGCTTGGTATCAAAGTGATAGCTCTTCTTACCCTACGAGCCACTTTTTCTTATGCGACACATTTCTTCTTCTCCATGTGATGCTTGATGTCACCGTTATTTTTATTTTTTTGAAGAGATTTTTTTTTCTTTTTTTAAGTGCCTTGTCTTTTCCTCCTCGATTTATTCCTCGCCAACCTCCTTCCTCCTCGATTTACCTTTTCTCTTCCACTCTTGCAATTTTTCTCAGCAAGAAGCCAAGATACAACAACAACAACTTGTGTTGTTTTTGTTGCTTTTATTTTTGATGGTAGATATTCAGAGATATCAAATTTGTCTCCAAATTGGACATATTAGTATTCAATGTCCTAAAAGATGTTGAGGCAATCTGTGGTCCGGAGTGACCAAGTGTTTTGATGTTTGGGCAAAGGGTTTAAGTTAGGTTTACCTTTGTGTTCTTATATGTGTATGTTCAGTGTGCAGGTTGTACAGGTTACGCATATGGACTTGACTAGACGACCTCGGTACGGTGAAGGGTGGCATGGAGACAAGCTGGAGGCTTGTGTGCACCCGAGGGACCTTGGAGAGCAGGGACGATGAGCTGAGGGGCGCAGACTTCGAGGCATGCGTGAAGGATGGCATGGAGACAAGCTGGAGGCTTGCGTGCATCCGAGGGACGAGAGCCGAAGATGAAGAGGGCACGAAGGCAATAGTCGAGGCTGCTGAGTGAGGAGTCAGTCGAGTCGTGAGGGTACGAGTGTTGAGTGATTGTACTCGGGAAATCCTAGGGTTCGAGTGCTGAGAGAAGTGTACTCGGGAAGGGAAACCCTAGGTGTGTGAGTGGGGCAGTCAACTGATAAAACTCATAGAAGGGTGTCAGCCTCGGACCAGTTGACTGCCCTGGGAGCAGTTGACTGGTAGCGACTGGTGAGCTAGTAGAATTCGAACGTTGAGAGTGTCAACGGTCGAATTCTGAGTGGGGCAGTCGACTGCCCTAGGAGCAGTTGACTGCCAGCGAGGGTTTTCAACCCGAGTTCTATTTAAAGGGAACTCAGTTTGGGCTGAGACTCTTGGCGAAACTTGCTTGGTCAAAGCTTGTTAATAGCCTGTTGTGGCCGGATATTGTCGAAGTGATTGTGGCGAGGTTTCTCCACCCACAAGGAGAGACGATGGCTAGCCGGAGGTTATCCGGGGAGTGATCCACCGATGAATTCTTGGATTAGTCACCCGTCCGGGGTGGATACCAAGTAAATCTGGTTTGTTAGCATTATTTATTGTTGTTAGTCTTATTTTGTTTGTATTTCCGCTGCGCAACTAACAACGTAGGTGAAAAGAACCGAAGAAATGCTATTCACCCCCTCTAGCTTACGGAATGAATCCTACAAAAGACTCGACAGAACCTTTATTGGTGGTCCTGCGGCTTTAAGAAGATGTCAAATTTATCTTCAAATTGGACATACTGGTATTCAATATCCTAAAAAACTCGATAGAACCTTTATTGGTGGTCCTGTAGCTTCAATTTCTTTTTTGAATTTCATCATGATCATTATCTTAACAAAAATAGAGGAACAAATACTACAGTGTTTCATGGGAAAATAAAATATGATCTTTACTATCTTCAAAATTCTTCAATCAAAGCTTTTATTGGTGAACGTATAATTAAATCAGCTTGACATGCTCGACTTAGTCATCCTTCCCTTCATATTGTTCAGTCAATCATAAATAGATATGACTTACCTACTTCTTTTACTTCCTATCCATCTCATTCATATCAAGCATGCATGGAATCTAAAAGTCATAAGTTACCTTTCTCTTTATCCGATCGTGTTTCTAATTTTCCACTTGAAATAATTCATTCTGATGTTTGGGGCCCTGCACCTATCTCGTGTACCCATGGTTTCCTATATTATGTTACCTTCATTATCATTTTAGTAAATATACTTGGTTTTATCTTATGAAAAGAAAATCTGGTTTATTAGACATATTCTGTCATTTTCAAAACCAAGTTAAATGATATTTTAATCGTAAAATACTCTCTCTTCATTCTGATTAGGGAGGGGAATATCAAGCTCTTCATCGTCATCTTGTCTCTTATGGAATTGTTCATCTAGTCTCTTAACCTCGCACCCCAAAGCAAAATGACTTTGATGAGAGAAAACATAGACATGTAGTTGAAACTGTCTTAGCTCTTCTTCATCATACATCGGTTTCGCATAAATTTTGGGATGAAGCTGTTTATACTGTAGTATATCTCATAAATCGACTTCCTACTTCATTGCTCAATCACAAGTGTCATTTGGAAAAACTTTATAATCAAATTCCTGACTAAACCTTTCTTCGAATCTTTGGTTGCGCATGTTATCCATGGTTACACCCTTACTCTAAACACAAACTTGACTCTAATTCCCTATAATGTATTTTCCTCGGTTATAGTAATTTGCACCATGGGTATCGATGCTTGTACAAACTACAGGATGGATATATATTTTACGACATGCTACTTTTGGTGAGTCTCTATTCCCTTTTTCAACAGTTTCTTCAATCTCTCATCCAGATATAGGTGACACATTCTTAATGCCACCTAACATTGTCAAAAGTGATGACATACTAGGTCCTGCTATGAAGATCTCTAATAACTCCCCTATACCATCAGAATCACCTCAAGTTGCTACTCTAGTCTTAGAAGTCTCACTAGTTGAAGATAATATGCTTTCTAGTTCTTGATCCACAAATAATACAAGCCCATCATCAAAATCACCATGTCAGTCTACTTTCTCGTCACCATCAACAAGTGATTCAGATGATAAAGCTCCTCGTCGCATGCTTCCCTTAAGCGATATTTATGAACGTTGTCTACCAATGACAACTCAATATCCTCTTCTCGAAGCTCTAGTGGTCTCTTCCAAATTTGTTATATCAATTTGTTTTTCTCAAGCAAACAAGGATCCGAATTGGTGTAGTGTAATGACTACAAAATTTGATGCACTTCTTTGCAATGAAACATGGACTCTAGTTCCATGTACTTCCTGTAACGACCCGAAAAATTCTCTTAATATTTTCTTAAAATATTAAGCATGTCTAGATAATTTTCCAAGAGACCTAGAAATATTAATGCGAACTTTGGCCTAGAAAATCCATGTTTTCTCATTTAAATTGGGAAAAAGGGCACTAATGGGCCTTATATGAGCTTTTTAGTACCATAGTTATTGGTAGATTTTAGATAAAAATTTATAGAAATATAAAGGAATTTTAATAGGAAATATTAAAATAATTATGGGGGAATTTTTAGAGGATTTTTGGAATTTTGGGGAAATAAAAAGAGAAATGAAATAAAAATAAGGTGCATAGGCCAAGGATTGAACCTTGGACCTCGTGTACAACCATGTATGCTTTAACCAACTCATCTAGCAAGGTAATGTTATGAGGGAATGAAGTGGATATTGGTTAAAGCATAGAAGAAGATGAAGGGTCATGGAGAGACTCTTCATTTACCTCCTTAATGGGCTATAAAGAGGGGGTTTTGGGAGTTACCTCTTCTTCCCATTACTTTGCATTCTCTTCCTCCTCCTTCCCTCATCCTAGCCGAACACCAAAGGAGGAGTCTCCCTTAGATAAACTCCACAAGTGGGTCTCATCTCCAAGATCTAAGGGGTTTTCCAAGGATACAAGGACAAGGGGGTTCAAGGGTCCAAAGATCTTACCATTTCCTTCCCTTTCAAGGTTCGAAAATCAAGAAACCCAAGGTAAGACTCCCTCACCTATGGTATAATAGTTCCTTATGATTTCCATGATTTTTAGCATGATATATTGGTCGGTTTTGGATTTAATGTTGAAAGGAAAGAAAAATCAAGAACCTTAGGGTCATGGGTTTCGGCCACAAGGTTTTTATGGTCTATAATTATGCCAAAAATCCTTATAATGTTATTTAATATTCCCTTATGATGTTTAGAGGTTAAGTATAATTTTTGGGAATTTTTGGAGTACCCTAGGACACCCTAGGGTTTCGGCCAACATGAAGGAAACAAAATCAACACCCTAGAGACCATATGGGTTTCGGCCACCATGTTTTGGGGTTCAAAAATGATGCTAAAAATCTTGATAATGTTGTTTAATGTTCTCTTATGATGTCTAGGGATTAAATATAATTTTTGGGAAGTATTGGGGTACCCTAGGATACCCTAGGGTTTCGGCCAACAACAAGACCCCATGGGTGGAGTTGGGTCTAAAACCCCAAGCATGTGTTTGATGTATTAACATGATATAAGAGAAATGGAGAGTGATTATGAGAATGTTTCACATGGCTTTGAGACCCTATAGGTTTCGGCCAAGTACCCTAATAGGGTGGGAAGTTAGGATTTATTTCAAAAAAGGGGCCCAATGGCCCTATGGTAAGGTATGGTTGGTGTTTAAGCAATTGATTTGGGGTTTTAATGGAATTTTTCCATACCCCCATGGCCTTGAAGTTTTGGCCAAAGAGTAAGAGTAGGGCTAAAGGATTAGGGTTGGCCTTAAATATGGAACCAAAGGATTCCTATGGCCTAGTATATGTGTATGAGATGTTGTTTGGGAAGTTATGTGAAGGTTTATGGACCTAGGGTTTCCGTTGGGGTTTTCGGCCAAGGATCTAACCTAGGGCTAGGGTTTAGTTAAACCTACCATGATGCTTGGGTAGAGGTTATTAAGAGGTATGTGCAAGTAAGATGGAAGAATTTTATGTTAACCAAACCATTAGGTTATATGTCATGAATTATATGATTAGGTCATAAATGTTTAAGACATGTGCCATGATGTATGAATGATATGTATGTATGCCATGTCTTATGAATGATATGTATGTATGCCATGTTTATGAATGATGTGTACCTATGCTATGTCTATGAATGAAAATGATGAATGAAGTTTAAGTATGATGAATGAATGAATATGCTATGAATGATGATGCCTTTAAGGCATAAAGATGATGTTAAGTATGATGAATGAATGAATATGCTATGAATGATGATGAATGAGAAAGCATATGAAAGCATTTTATTTTATTTTATGGGCTTGTACCGGACCTAAGTAAGGTCCATGGTTCTGGATTACCGATGAAGCTGTCCACGGTTCGGGACTACCGATGATGCTGTCCTTACGGTTCGGGACTACCGATGAAGCTGTCCTTACCCTAGTAGGTCGAGATTAGCTACCTCGTATTTACTTAGGGATGCGCGCATATGATGAATGAATGTGGTACAAGCCTGGGCCCAATGCATGTTATGATTATGTTAAAAACATGTTTTTAAAGATTAAGCATCCTTATATATATATATGCAATTGCCACATGCATCCATTCATGTTATGCATTATATTTATGATAAGAATATTATACAAAGCAAGTTTATGAAAGTAGGTTTATGCCATGATTTAATTGTGTTCATGCAAATATATGATGCCATGATTTAATTGTGTTCATGCAAATATATGATGCCATGATTTAATTGTGTTCATGCAAATATATGATGCCATGATTTAATTATGTTTATGCTAATTTAGGATGCCATGATTTTATTTATGTTCATGCTAGTTTAGGATGCCATGATTTATTTATGTCTATGCTAATTTAGAATGCCATGATTTTATTAATGTTCATGCTAGTTTAGGATGCCATGATTTATTTATGTTTATGCTGATTTAGAATGTCATGATTTTATTTATGTTCATGCTAGTTTAGGATGCCATGATTTATTTATGTTTATGCTAAGTTAGAATGCCATGATTTTATTTATGTTCATGCTAGTTTAGATTGCCATGATTTAATTATGTTTATGCTAAGTTGGAATGCCATGATTTTATTGAGGTCCATGCTAAGAATGTTTATGAGGTTATGTTGATTATGTTTATGTCTATGCCAAGTATTATACCATGTTATGAATGTTTACGATGTTTATGTCTATGCCAAGTATTATGCCATGCTATGAATGTTATGGGTATTGTTATGCCATGCTATGAATGTGATGAAGCTATGGCCATGACATGATGAATGTATGCTATGTGATGATAAGGCTTATGTTCTAAGTAAAACACTAAGTATGCTAATGTTTCATATGCTCATGATAATTGATGAATGGTTTTAGTGAGTAGGAAAGAGTCTTACTAAGCCTGTGTGCTTATAGTCTTATTTTCTTATACCGCAGATCACGCAAGGGGACAGTAAGGAAGCAGCAGGAGGGCATCAAAGAATGTGTGTGATAGTGACTTGGCTAAGGAGCAATATGGTTGCTCGTCTTATGATAGAACTCTACCTTTACTATTAAGTACTTGAATGTGACTCTATAACATGATGCTAAAGTATGACATGATATGATGCTAAGTATGACATGATGCTAAGTATGACATGATATGATGCTAAGTATAAAGTTAATAAGCCAAGTTTCCATGTTATAATGCTAGGAATGGTAGTAAGTGCATGTAGGTGTAAGTTTAAAGGTTTCCGCTGCATTAAGAATGGTAGTAAGTGCATGTAGGTCTACATGCCCTAAGTATGTTAACGTAACGCCGTTTTATGAAAAAAAAACGGGTGTTACAGGTTGGTATCAGAGCAGTAACCATCTCACTACACACATATCAAGCCCTCTTCCTGCCGATTCCAAGTAAGTACCTCTTTACATAGCTGATAGTATTAAGATGTTTTATGATTTTAAGATATGCAAGTAAGAACGGTATTTATGATGAAAAGTACGTTACGATAGGTAACGACGAGTGATACTTTATCTTATTTTAGGAATTAAATATTTAGAATAATATGGGGGTAGGAAAAGAAACTGATATTAGCCATACTTGTCTTTGGTGAAGAAAAACATGGCTAGAAGACAGAGTAATCGGCTTAACGAGACAACTCCAACGCATGACCTGATGCAACTAGTAACCCAGCTCCAATGTCAGGTTACCGAGCAGTAGCAAACTATTAACACCTTGATGAACCAACAGGAAAATTCTACTACTCCACCAGTGAACCAGACTGCTGCGCCTGTGGCGCCTACGGTTACACACACTCCTCCGCCGAACTCGACCACTGTGGCACGACAGGAGGCTTATTTGATCCAGTGGTTAAGACTGAAACCGGAGAATTTCTCGGGTACCGGCGAACCATGGGACGCCCAGGCATGGTTCAAGACGGTGGAAAGTACACTGGAGCTGCTGGACTGGCCTGAGCATGAGAAGGTCAAGTGCGCATCATTCTGCCTTTCTGGGGATGCCAGAATGTGGTGGGAGAGGGTCAGGACCAAGAGACAAGTAAACCAGATGGCGTGGGCCGATTTCGAATCAGAATTCTTTGAAGAATTCTTCAATATGCGGGTTACAACCAAACACTACGACGAGTTTACGGAATTCCGGCAGGGCAACCTCTCGGTCAATGAAGCCGTGAAGAAATTTAATCGACTGGCCCGTCTGTGCCCTGAGCTGGTCCGCACAGAGAAAGAGAGGGTTCGACTTATGCTGAAGATGTTACGGCCCGAAATAGCTCTGAACGTGGCTGGTGGAGTTAACAGGCCCCAGACCGCCGAGGAACTGTTTAGTAGTGCTTTACTCACTGAGCACTATCTGAATAGTATCCATCAGCAAAGGAAGGCGACGAATGAAAGTAAGAATCAAGTTTATTTTCAAGATGCTCGATTCTCGATCTCATTACCCTTAAGGTTCCCTCTATTAATGATTGCTTAGGAGGTCAAAAGCCCCAGAGCAACCAAGCTAATTGGAAGGGAGATCAGAGAGGTAAACGAAAGCCATGGAACAACTCTCAAGGGGGCCCAGCAAACAAGCAGCCCAAGCCTTCCCCATGTGCAACATGCGGGAAAAACCACTCCGGGGAATGTCGCAAGGGTACGAACCGGTGTTACAATTGTGGTGTGGAAGGGCATATGGTGGCTTACTGCCCAACCAAGAACCAGGCCTCTCCCCAACCACTAGCTCAGTACCAGGGAGCACCAGCGAAATTACATTATATGCCGGCCGAGCTGGAGGGTACCCCGCTGTTGGAGGCCCCTCCAACAGAGACGAATGCCCAGGTTTTCTCGGTTACCAAGGAGGACGCTGCAGAAGCTTCTACGGTTGTCACAGGTCAGATACTTATTTTCAGTCAGTATGCTACTGCATTATTTGATACTGGGGCAACGCACTCGTTTATTTCTGTGCCATACACCAAGAAGATAGATAGGCTTCCGCAAGTGTTAGATAGCAGGTTCTTAACGACCCTACCTTCCGGAGAAATAATGACATCCACTCATGTACTGCGTGCGGTGCCGGTCAGAATCGCAGAAAGGGAACTTCACTGCGATCTGATAGTACTTGACATGCAAGATTATGATGTTATAATGGGAATGAATTTCCTGGATAAATACGGTGCTTCTATTGAGTGCCGTAAGCGAAAGGTGGTCTTTCGACCTGAGGCAGGTTCTAGGTTCGAATTCATCGGAGAGCCAAGGAAGAGGACCGGGAATTATTTATCAACTCTCCAAGCACAGAAAATGTTAGACAAAGGATGTACTGGATTTCTAGCATATGTGGTTGATACCAGTCAGGTGAAGGACCAGAAACTGGAAGATGTCCGGGTGGTATGCGATTACCCAGAAGTTTTTCCAGATGAATTACCAGGATTAGCTCCTGATAGAGAGGTGGAATTTGAGATCGAATTGGTTCCTGGTACCAACCCGATCTCCAAGGCACCTTACCGTATGGCGCCGGTTGAATTAAAGGAGCTTCAGGAACAGTTACAGGAGTTGCTGGATAAGGGATTTATTCGCCCTAGTCATTCCCCGTGGGGAGCTCCGGTACTGTTTGTGAAGAAGAAGGACGGATCTATGCGAATGTGCATAGATTACCGAGCGCTGAACAATGTAACGATCAAGAACAGGTATCCCCTTCCGAGGATAGATGACCTGTTTGACCAATTAAAGGGAGCCACTGTTTTCTCAAAGATTTATTTGAGGTCTGGTTATCATCAAGTTAGAGTAAAACAGGAGGATATTCCAAAGACGGCTTTCCGAACAAGGTACGGGCACTTTGAGTTTGTTGTTATGCCTTTCGGCGTGACGAATGCCCCTGCTATGTTTATGGACCTTATGAATCAGGTGTTCTCGTCATTCCTCGACAAATTCATGATCGTCTTCATCGACGATATTCTTATTTATTCGAGGACCCAAGAAGAGCACACTGAGCACCTGAAGATAGTATTAGAGATTCTTCAGGAAAAGCAACTATATGCGAAATTTTCCAAATGTGAGTTCTGGCTCGACCAAGTGGGCTTTTTGGGCCATATTATTTCTAAAGACGGAGTTATGGTAGATCCAATGAAGGTTGAAGCGGTGAATAACTGGAACCGGCCGAAGAACGCCAGCGAGATCAGAAGTTTTCTGGGGTTGGCAAGCTATTATAGAAAATTTGTGGAGGATTTCTCGAGGATCGCAGCTCCTTTAACGGCTCTCACCCGGAAGGAGAAGAAGTATGAATGGACGGAAGACTGCGAAAAGAGTTTCTTGGAACTAAAAAGGAGACTCACCAGTGCACCAATCCTTACCCTTCCAGAATGTAATCAGAGCTTTGATATGTATAGCGATGCCTCCAAACTAGGACTTGGAGCTGTACTTATGCAGAAGGGAAAAGTTATTGCCTATGCCTCTAGACAACTCAAGGAATATGAATAGAATTACTCCACTCATGATCTGGAACTGGCTGCGGTGGTCTTCGCTCTTAAGATATGGAGGCATTATCTGTACGGGGCGCAGTGTCGAATTTATACAGACCATCAGAGTCTGCGATATTTCTTCACTCAGAAGGACCTGAATATGAGACAACGCCGATGGCTTGAGTTGGTAAAAGACTATGACTGCGAGATCTTCTACCATCCAGGGAAGGCAAACAAGGTGGCCGATGCACTCAGCCGGAAGTCAAGTGCCACCCTGATGTCCATAGCCATATTACCCCGACCACTCAAAGAAGAAATTATGAATTTTGGGGTTGAGGTCATCTCCGGACGACTTTCCACCATGACAATATCACCCATGCTGTTGGATGACATAGTGGAAAAACAAGATGGAGATCTGAGCCTTCAGAAAATAAAACAGAAGATCCTAGAAGGAAAGGGCGATGGTTTTCATATCGCCGAAGGGGGAGTACTCTACCTTAGGGATCGTCTATGTATCCTTAATGATCCGGAGCATCGGGAAGGAGATACTGGCAGAAGCTCACGGAACCCCTTACTCGATGCATCCAGGATCCACCAAGATGTATCAGGATCTGAAGGAGAAGTTTTGGTGGTCCGGTATGAAGAGGGATGTGGCCCAGCATGTCAGTACTTGCATGACTTGCCAGCAAGTGAAAGCAGAACACCAGCGCCCGGAGGAGTTCTGCAGCCACTGCCAATTCCGGAATGGAAAGGGGAAGATATATCAATGGATTTCATTTCAGGGACTTCCCCGGACTACAAATGGATATGATGCGATATGGGTCATTGTGGACAGATTGACTAAGTCTGCCATCTTCTTAGCAATCAAGATGACTTATTCATTGAGCAACTGGCTCAATTATATGTTAAGGAAGTAATTAGGCTTCATGGAGTTCCCAAGACCATCATCTCAGATAGGGATGGTCGCTTTACTTCGCATTTTTGGGAATGTGTTCAGAAGTCTCTCGGCACTAAATTGCGATTTAGCACCGCCTTTCACCCTCAGACTGACGGGCAAACTGAACGGGTGAATCAAGTACTAGAAGACATGTTGCGAGCTTGTGCCTTGGATTTCAAGGGAAGCTGGTGTCGATATCTATGCTTAGCGGAATTCGCTTACAACAATAGCTACCAAGCTACTATTGGAATGGCACCTTATGAAGCGTTGTATGGGAGGAGATGTAGGTCTCCGATCTGTTGGTATGAGGGTGGTGAAAAGAAGGAAATGGGGCTACAACGGATGTCATAGACAGCACCACCCGAGCTATACAGAATATTCGACAACGGATAGAAACTGCTCAGAGCCGGCAGAAGAGTTATGCCGATGTCCGACGTAGACCACTGGAATTTAATGTTGGAGATTTGGTGTTTCTCAAAGTGGCCCTATGAAGGGGTGACAGATTTGGGAAGAAAGGAAACTAAGTCCGCGCTATGTGGGCGTACCTGATTCTAAAA
>JAGFNQ010006929.1:111184-221007 GCA_024364735.1 Boesenbergia rotunda
TATTTGATCCAGTGGTTAAGACTGAAACCGGAGAACTTCTCGGGTACCGGCAAACCATGGGACGCCCAGGCATGGTTCAAGACGGTGGAAAGTACACTGGAGCTGCTGGACTGGCCTGAGCATGAGAAGGTCAAGTGCGCATCATTCTGCCTTTCTGGGGATGCCAGAATGTGGTGGGAGAGGGTCAGGACCAAGGGACAAGTAAACCAGATGGTGTGGGCTGATTTCGAATCAGAATTCTTTGAAGAATTCTTCAATATGCGGGTTACAACCAAACACTACGACGAGTTCACGGAGTTTTGACAGGGCAACCTCTCGGTCAATGAAGCCGTGAAGAAATTTAATCGACTGGCCCGTCTGTGCCCTGAGCTGGTCCGCACGGAGAAAGAGAGGGTCCGACTCATGCTGAAGATGTTACGGCCCGAAATAGCTCTGAACGTGGCTGGTGGAGTTAACAGGCCCCAGACCGCCGAGGAACTGTTTAGTGGTGCTTTACTCACTGAGCACTATCTGAATAGTATCAATCAGCAAAGGAAGGCGACGAATGAAAGTAAGAATCAAGTTCATTTCACGATGCTCGATTCTCGCTCTCATTACCCTTAATGTTCCCTCCATTAATGATTGCTTAGGAGGTCAAAAGCCCCAGAGCAACCAAGCTAATTGGAAGGGAGATCAGAGTGGTAAACGAAAGCCATGGAACAACTCTCAAGGGGGCCCAGCAAATAAGCAGCCCAAGCCTTCCCCATGTGCAACATGCGGGAAAAACCACTCCGGGGAATGTCGCAAGGGTACGAACCGGTGTTACAATTGTGGTGTGGAAGGGCATATGGCGGCTTACTGCCCTACCAAGAACCAGGCCTCTCCCCAACCACTAGCTCAGTACCAGGGAGCACCAGCGAAATTACATTATATGCCGGCCGAGCTGGAGGGTACCCCGCTGTTGGAGGCCCCTCCAACAGAGACAAATGCCAGGGTTTTCACGGTTACCAAGGAGGATGCTGCAGAAGCTTCTACGGTTGTCACAGGTCAGATACTTATTTTCAGTCAGTATGCTACTGCATTATTTGATACTGGGGCAACGCACTCGTTTATTTCTGTGCCATATACCAAGAAGATAGATAGGCTTCCGCAAGTGTTAGACTGCAGGTTCTTAACGACCCTACCTTCCGGAGAAATAATGACATCCACTCATGTACTGCGTGCGGTGCCGGTCAGAATCGCAGAAAGGGAACTTCACTGAGATCTGATAGTACTTGACATGCAAGATTATGATGTTATAATGGGAATGGATTTCCTGGATAAATACGGTGCTTCTATTGAGTGCCGTAGGCGAAAGGTGGTCTTTCGACCTGAGGCAGGTTCTAGGTTCGAATTCATCGGAGAGCCAAGGAAGAGGACCGGGAATTATTTATCAACTCTCCAAGCTCAGAAAATGTTAGACAAAGGATGTACTGGATTTCTAGCATATGTGGTTGATACCAGTCAGGTGAAGGACCAGAAGCTGGAAGATGTCCGGGTGGTATGCGATTACCCAGAGGTTTTTCCAGATGAATTACCAGGATTAGCTCCTGATAGAGAGGTGGAATTTGAGATCGAATTGGTTCCTGGTACCAACCCGATCTCCAAGGCACCTTACCGTATGGCGCCGGTTGAATTAAAGGAGCTTCAGGAACAGTTACAGGAGTTGCTGGATAAGGGATTTATTCGCCCTAGTCATTCCCCGTGGGGAGCTCCGGTACTGTTTGTGAAGAAGAAGGACGGATCTATGCGAATGTGCATAGATTACCGAGCGCTGAACAATGTAACGATCAAGAACAGGTATCCCCTTCCGAGGATAGATGACCTGTTTGACCAATTAAAGGGAGCCACTGTTTTCTCAAAGATTGATTTGAGGTCTGGTTATCATCAAGTTAGAGTAAAACAGGAGGATATTCCAAAGACGGCTTTCCGAACAAGGTACGGGCACTTTGAGTTTGTTGTTATGCCTTTCGGCGTGACGAATGCCCCTGCTATGTTTATGGACCTTATGAATCGGGTGTTCTCGTCGTTCCTCGACAAATTCGTGATCGTCTTCATCGACGATATTCTTATTTATTCGAGGACCCAAGAAGAGCACACTGAGCACCTGAAGATAGTATTAGGGATTCTTCGGGAAAAGCAACTATATGCGAAATTTTCCAAATGTGAGTTCTGGCTCGACCAACTGGGCTTTTTGGGCCATATTATTTCTAAAGACGGAGTTATGGTAGATCTAATGAAGGTTGAAGCGGTGAATAACTGGAACCGGCCGAAGAACGCCAGCGAGATAAGAAGTTTTCTGGGGTTGGCAGGCTATTATAGAAAATTTGTGGAGGATTTCTCGAGGATCGCAGCTCCTTTAACGGCTCTCACCCGGAAGGAGAAGAAGTACGAATGGACAGAAGACTGCGAAAAGAGTTTCTTGGAACTAAAAAGGAGACTCACCAGTGCACCAATCCTTACCCTTCCAGAATGTAATCAGAGCTTTGATATGTATAGCGATGCCTCCAAACTAGGACTTGGAGCTGTACTTATGCAGAAGGGAAAAGTTATTGCCTATGCCTCTAGACAACTCAAGGAATATGAACAGAATTACCCCACTCATGATCTGGAACTGGCTGCGGTGGTCTTCGCTCTTAAGATATGGAGGCATTATCTGTACGGGGCGCAGTGTCGAATTTATACAGACCATCAGAGTCTGCGATATTTCTTCACTCAGAAAGACCTGAATATGAGACAACGCCGATGGCTGGAGTTGGTAAAAGACTATGACTGCGAGATCTTCTACCATCCAGGGAAGGCAAACAAGGTGGTCGATGCACTCAGCCGGAAGTCAAGTGCCACCCTGATGTCCATAGCCATATTACCCCGACCACTCAAAGAAGAAATTATGAATTTTGGGGTCGAGGTCATCTCCGGACGACTTTCCACCATGACAATATCACCCATGCTGTTTGAGGACATAGTGGAAAAACAAGATGGTGATCTGAGCCTTCAGAAAATAAAACAGGAGATCCTAGAAGGAAAGGGCGATGGTTTTCATATCGCCGAAGGGGGAGTACTCTACCTTAGGGATCGTCTATGTATCCCTAATGATCCGGAGCTTCGAAGAGAAATACTGGCAGAAGCTCACGGAACCCCTTACTCGATGCATCCAGGATCCACCAAGATGTATCAGGATCTGAAGGAGAAGTTTTGGTGGTCCGGTATGAAGAGGGATGTGGCCCAGCATGTCAGTACTTGCATGACTTGCCAGCAAGTGAAAGCAGAACACCAGCGGCCCGGAGGAGTTTTGCAGCCACTTCCAATTCCGGAATGGAAATGGGAAGATATCTCAATGGATTTTATTTCAGGACTTCCCCGGACTTCAAATGGATATGATGCGATATGGGTCATTGTGGACAGATTGACTAAGTCTGCTCACTTCTTAGCAATCATGATGACTTATTCGATTGAGCAACTGGCTCAATTATATGTTAAGGAAGTAATTAGGCTTCATGGAGTTCCCAAGACCATCATCTCAGATAGGGATGGTCGCTTTACTTCGCATTTTTGGGAGGGTATTCAGAAGTCTCTCGGGACTAAATTGCGATTTAGCACCGCCTTTCACCCTCAGACTGACGGGCAAACGGAACGGGTGAATCAAATACTAGAAGATATGTTGAGAGCTTGTGCCCTGGATTTCAAGGGAAGTTGGTGTCGATATCTATGCTTGGCGGAATTTGCTTACAACAATAGCTACCAAGCTACTATTGGAATGACACCTTATGAAGCCTTGTATGGGAGGAGATGTAGGTCTCTGATCTGTTGGTACGAGGGTGGTGAAAAGAAGGAAATGGGGCTCACGACGGATGTCATTGACAGCACCACCCGAGCTATACAGGATATTCGACAACGGATAGAAACTGCTCAGAGCCGGCAGAAGAGTTATGCCGATGTCCGACGTAGACCACTGGAATTTAATGTTGGAGATTTGGTGTTTCTCAAAGTGGCCCCTATGAAGGGGGTGACAAGATTTGGGAGGAAAGGAAAATTAAGTCCGTGCTATGTGGGGTCATACCTGATTCTGAAAAGAGTCGGTAATGTGGCATATGAGTTAGAGCTACCTCCAGAGATGTCAGCTATCCATAATGTATTCGATGTGTCCCTGCTTAAAAAATGTATCCCAAATATGGACCAAGTGATCGAGCCGCAGACAGTGCAGGTACAAGAGGACCTAAGTTATGAGAGCAGACCCATCCAGATTTTGGATAGGGAGGTCAAGAAGCTGAGGAGTAAGGAGGTACCCTTAGTCAAGGTCCTATGGCAAAGTCAACGGTTCGAGGAAACTACCTGGGAACGCGAGGACGAGATGAGGCGCAAGTACCCGGAGTTATTCTAAGTTCGAGGACGAACTTTCACGAGGTATGGGGGATTGTAACGACCCGGAAAATTCTCTTAATATTTTCTTAAAATATTAAGCATGTCTAGATAATTTTCCAAGGATCTAGAAATATTAATGCGAACTTTGGCCTAGAAAATCCATGTTTTCTCATTTAAATTGGGAAAAAGGGCACTAATGGGCCTTATATGGGCTTTTTAGTACCATAATTATTGGTAGATTTTAGGTAAAAATTTATAGAAATATAAAGGAATTTTAATGAGAAATATTAACATAATTATGGGGGAATTTTTAAAGAATTTTCGGAATTTTGGGAAAATAATAGAAAATAAAAAGGAAAAATAAATTAAAAATAAGGTGCATAGGTCAAGGATTGAACCTTGGACCTCTTGTACAACCATGTATGCTTTAACCAACTCATCTAGCAAGGGAATGTTATAAGAGAATGAAATGGAGATTGGTTAAGACTTAGAAGAAGATGAAGGGTCATGGAGAGACTCTTCATTTACCTCCTTAATGGGTGATAAAGAGGGGGGTTTGGGAGTTTCTTTCTTCCTTCCATTAATTGCATTTGCTCCCCTCCTCCCTCCTCATTCTAGCCGAAACTCCAAGGAGGAGTTCTCCCTTGGAAAAAATTCCACCAAGGCTTCATCTCCAAGATCTAAGGTCTCCACAAGAGTACAAGGGCTAAGCTTGGTCAAGAGGCAACAAGATTTCCATCCTTCTTTCTCTTAAGGTTTAAAAATCAAGATCAACCAAGGTAAGACTCCCTCACCTGTGGTATAATAGTTCCTTATGATTTCCATGATTTTTATCATGATATATTGGTTAGTTTTTGGATTTGATGTTGAAAGAAAAGAAAACCAAGAACCTTAGGCTTGTGGGTTTCGGCCACCATGATTTTAAGGTCTATAATTATGCCAAAAATCTTGATAATGTTGTTTAATGTTCTCTCATGATGTTTAGAGATTAAATATAATTTTTGGGAATTTTTGGGGTACCCTAGGATACCCTAGGGTTTCGGCCAACATCAAGAACCCATGTGTAGGGTGGGGTTTAAAACTTCAAGTATATGTTTTATGTTTTGTCATGATATAAGGGAGATGGAGGGTGTTTATGTGAATGTTTCACATGGCCTAGAGACCCTATAGGTTTCGGCCAAGTACCCTAATAGGGTGGAAAGTTAGGACTTATTTCAAGTAAGGGCCCCAATGACCCTATGGTAAGGTATGGTTGGTGTTTGAGCAATTGATTTGGGGTTTTAATGGAATTTCTCCATGCCCCCATGGCCTTGAAGTTTCGGCCAAGAGCAAGAATAGGGTTAAAGGATTAGGGGTTGGTCTTAAGTATGAACTCAAATATTTCCTATGGCCTAGTATGAATGTAGGAGATGTTGTTTGGGAAGTTAGATGAAGTTTCATGGACCTAGGGTTTCCTTGGGGCTTTTGGCCAAGGACCTAACTTAGGGCTAGGGTTGGGTTAAACCTACCAAGATGCTTGGGTATAGGTTATTAAGATGTATGTTAAGTAAGGTGGAAGAATTCTATGTTAACCAAACCCTTAGTTTATATGTCATGAAATATATGTTAGGTCATAAAATGTTTAGACATGTGCCATGATTTATGAATGATATGTATGTATGCCATGTCTTATGAATGATATGTATGTATGCCATGTTATATGAATAATTTGTATGTATGCCATGCTTTATGAATGATGTGTACATATGCCATGTCTAAGAATGAAAATGATGAATGAAGTTTAAGTATGATGAATGAATGAATATGCTATGAATGATGATGCCTTTAAGGCATAACGATGATGTTAAGTATGATGAATGAATGAATATGCTATGAATGATGATGAATGAGAAAGCATGAGAAAGCATTTTATTTTATTTTATGGGCTTGTACCGGACCTAAGTAAGGTCCACGGTTCTGGACTACCGATGAAGCTGTCCACGGTTCGGGACTACCGATGAAGCTGTCCTTACGGTTCGGGACTACCGATGAAGCTGTCCTTACCCTAGTAGGTCGAGATTAGCTACCTCGTATTTACTTAGGGATGCGCGCATATGATGAATGAATGTGGTACAAGCCAGGGCCCAATGAATGTTATGATTATGTTAAAGTATTTAAAAGCATGTTTTTCAAGATTAAGCATCCTTATATATATATGCAATTGCCACATGCATCCATCCATGTTATGCATTATATTTATGATAAGAATTATGCAAAGTAAGTTTATGCAAGGTATGTTTATGCAAATGATTTTATGTATGTTCATGCAAATATATGATGCCATGATTTAATTGTGTTTATGTTAATTTATGATGCCATGCTTTAATTGTGGTTATGTTAAGTAAGAACGCCATGATTTAATTATGTTTATGCTAATTTAGGATGCCATGATTTTATTTATGTTCATGCTAGTTTAGGTTGCCATGATTTATTTATGTTTATGCTAAGTTAGAATGCCATGATTTTATTTATGTTCATGCTAGTTTAGGATGCCATGATTTATTTATGTTTATGCTAAGTTAGAATGCCATGATTTTATTTATGTTCATGCTAGTTTAGGATGCCATGATTTATTTATGTTTATGCTAAGTTAGAATGCCATGATTTTATTTATGTTCATGCTAGTTTAGGTTGCCATGATTTAATTATGTTTATGCTAAGTTGGAATGCCATGATTTTATTTAGGTCCATGCTAAGAATGTTTATGAGGTTATGTTGATTATGATTATGTCTATGCCAAGTATTATGTCATGCTATGAATGTTTACGATGTTGATGTCTATATCAAGTATTATGCCACGCCATGAATGTTTTTATGGTTATGTTATGCCATGCTACGAATGTGTTTGAGTTATGTTCATGCCATGATGAATGTATGCTAAGTGATGGAAATGTTTATGTTCTAAGTAAGACACTAAGTATGTTAATGTCTTATGTGCTCATGATTAAATGATGAATGGTTTTAGTGATTAGGAAAGAGTCTTTCAAAGCCTGTGTGCTTATAGTCTTATTTCCTTATACCGCAGATCACGCAAGGGGACAGTAAGGAAGCAGCAGGAGGGCATCAAAGAATGTGTGTGATAGTGACTTGGCCAAGGAGCAATATGGTTGCTCGTCTTATGATAGAACTCTACCTTTACTATTAAGTACTTGAATGTGACTCTATGACATGATGCTAAAGTATGATATGATATGATGCTAAGTATGACATGATGCTAAGTATGACATGATATGATGCTAAGTATAAAGTTAATATGCCAAGTTCTCATGTTATGATGCTAGGAATGGTAGTAAGTGCATGTAGGTGTAAGTTTAAAGGTTTCCGCTGCATTAGAATGTCTACATGCCCTAAGTATGTTAACGTAACGCCGCTTTATGAAAAAAAAAGCGGGCGTTACATTAGATTTATCCGTGACGTTTTCAATATCAAAGTTAGCAACAAACGTGCTCGAATAGATAATCGAATAGACTCCTACACGTGGCATTGTCGTCTTGGCCATGTAAGTAAGAAACGCATGACCAAATTACACCGATATGGAATTTTAGAATCATTTGAACCGGTTCATTGATACATGCGAATCATGCTTAAAAGGCAAGATGGCCAAATTACCCTTTTCTGGAAAAGGTAATCCAGTGGCAGAATTGTTTGGTCTAATACATACTGATGTATATGGACCAATGTCAACTCTTGCACAAGGAGACTATAGCTACTTCATCACCTTTATCGATGATCACTCACGATTCGGGTATGTGTTCTTGATGAAACACAAATCTGAAGCTTTTGAGAAATTCAAAGAGTTCAGAAATGAAGTAGAGAAACAGCTTGGCAAAAGTATTAAGATACTTCGATCCGATCGGGGTGGTGAATACTTGAGTCAAGAGTTTCAAGATTATCTTAGGGACAATGGGATATTGTCTCAATGGACTCCGCCGTATACACCACAGCATAATGGTGTATCTGAGAGGCGCAACCGAACCTTGATGGATATGGTTAGGTCGATGATGAATCATGCAACTCTTCCAAAATCCTTTTGGGGCTATGCACTTAAGACAGCTGTTTACTTGCTAAACAGAGTCCCGACCAAGGTAGTCTCAACTACTCCATATGAGACATGGAATAGTAAGAAACCTCACTTAACTCACCTTAAGATATGGGGTTGTCCTGCTTTTGTGAAGCGGGCTGTATCAGACAAATTGGATGCTAAGTCTGATAAATGTTTATTGATTGGATACCCTAAGGAAACGAAGGGTTACCAATTCTATCATCCCTTGGAGCAAAAGGTGTTTGTTTCAAGGCATGCTGTATTTCTAGAAAAAGAATTTCTTTTACAAGAAAACAGTGGGAGTAGCATTGAACTTGATGAACTTCAAGAAACTCCAATAGACATTACTGAGACACTTAGTCTAGACCCACAACCGATAACTCATAGTGATGAGCTATCAGTTGAACCTAAAACAACACCACCTCTTCGTAGGTCTGATAGGGCACGCAATATTCCAGAGAGATACGGATTTCTCATAAGTGAATCGAACGACGTGTTACTCATAAGCGATGACGAGCCTATCAGTTATGAAGATGTCCTGAAAAGTTCAGAAAGGGACAAATGGCTTGAAGCCATGAAGTCAGAAATGGATTCCATGTACGAAAATCAAGTATGGGACTTGGTTAACCCACCTGAAGGGATTAAGCCCATAGGGTGCAAGTGGGTTTTCAAGAAGAAAACTACATGGAAGGTAATGTTGTTACCTTTAAGGCTAGATTAGTGGCAAAAGGATATCATCAGAAACAAGGAATTGATTATGACGAAACCTATTCGCCAGTAGCTATGCTTAAATCCATTCGGATGCTCCTGGCCATAGCAGCTCATTATGATTATGAGATATGGCAAATGGATGTGAAAACAGCTTTCCTTAATGGAAACCTGCTTGAGGATGTATACATGATACAACCTGAAGGTTTCACATCGGTTAATAAAACCAAAATATGCAAGCTTCGGCGATCCATATATGGACTGAAGCAAGCATCCAGGAGCTGGAACATCCGTTTTGATGAGACAATCAAAGAGTTTAATTTCTCACAAAATCCAGACGAACCTTGTGTGTACAAGAAGGTTAGTGGGAGTGCAGTCGTATTCCTAGTATTATATGTCGATGACATATTACTTATAGGAAACGATATATCAGTCTTGCAGTCAGTTAAAATTTGGTTGTCCAAAACTTTCTCCATGAAAGACCTGGGAGAAGCAACCTATATCCTTGGGATTAGAATCTATAGAGATAGACCAAAATGGTTGCTTGGTCATTCGCAGTCTTCATATATAGACCGAGTGCTAAAAAGGTTTAGCATGTCGGAATCCAAGAAAGGTTACCTTCCCATCAGGCATGGGATCAACCTTTCAAAGTCTATGTGTCAGCGCAGAGAAGACGAGAGGATTTGCATGAATAAGATTCCTTATGCATCCGCGATAGGATCTATCATGTATGCTATGTTATGTACAAGGCCCGATGTATCGTATGCTCTGAGCGTCACAAGCAGATACCAGTCGGATCCAGGAATGGATCATTGGGCGGCTGTCAAGACAATCCTTAAGTACTTAAGAAGAACTAAGGATGTGTTCCTAATATATGGAGAAGGAGATACGGTAATACGTGGGTATACAGATGTCAATTTCCAGACAGATAAGGATGATTCCAAATCTCAGTCTAGATATGTATTTACTCTGAATGGAGGCGCAATAAGTTGGAAGAGTTCCAAACAAGACACCGTAGCGGATTCTACCACGGAAGCGGAATATGTCGCAGCTTCGGAAGCAGCAAAGGAAGCAGTCTGGATCAAGAAGTTTGTCTCCGAACTTGGTGTGGTTCCAACCATTGATGAAGCAGTGCCGGTTTACTGCGACAACAATGGAGCTATTGCACAAGCAAAGGAACCAAGGTCTCATCAGTGATCCAAACACGTGTTTCGCCGCTATCATCTGATCAGAGAGATTATAAGTAGGAATGACATACAAATTGAGAAAATTCCCACTGAAAGGAATTTAGCGGATCCTTTAACTAAGGTCTTGCCTCAAAGCAAGTTTGAGGGTCATGTTAGAGCCTGTGGTATTGGATACCGTAGCGATTGCCATTAGGCCAAGTGGGAGTTTGTTAGTAATATGAGAGAAGTGTCCTAAGGCAATCACCTTATGATTGTAATCATTTACTTTAATAAATGAATATTCACTATTTGAGTATACATGTTCGTGTATTTGATTGAGATCTTAAACTCATTTACTGAATGTCTGCAATACAATTCACAACATGAGAGAATTTGTGATGAATTCACAACTAGTGATTATCTCTACATGTGCAATTGTGAAGTATTGAAATTGTCCCTAGTCGATGAATTGATAAATACGGACACTATCAATTCTGTTGAGACTAGCATGGGTTATTCTCTAATCAGCTGATTCTCACTGGCTTGTGACATTGGGATGTCCGGAGATAAACATGGATGCTAGTCAAGGGAACTAGTTCATTGGAGTGACTGGCTGTAAGACTTCATATGGTAGTCTACATATAGACATGTCAGTGAAGTTCTTACTGCAGCTTAAGTGCGATGTTCCTTTGACTTGCGGTGTTCAAGTCATCTTGGTCATGGAGACATATACTTTGACATCTTAAGCAAGCATCTCCATGGAGGTGTGGACCCAGGATGGTTGGGTATAAGCTGAAGTGCCCGAAGATGTTTGAACAGTCTATAAAGGATTCACCACTCCTTGCGAGGAGATGTATACCCGAGGCCTATCGTCGGATTGTTACTCGAAGCCTCTGGCCAGAGCATGACATGTTCAGAGTATGAATCTCTTAGACACATGTGAGTAATTAGAATCCATTGGACGAGAAAGACATTACTTGGGCTAGGTGTGACGTAGTCAGCCTAGTGGGGACTGACACACATAGACCGTGTCCTGAACCAAGTGGGTATAAGATGGTGAAGGGAATGAGGCACGATTCATTAGAGCTGCTGAAGGGTTTCAGAATTATTTCTGAGGTCAACCATTGATCTTTCGATTAATTGGGGGTCATGATGTACTACTAGGTGCCACTCATGATCGTTCTATAATTGGTTGATTATAGACGACCAACATAAATCGAACGCTTATTTAGTCACACGCACTACGAGTAATCTGAGGGATTTAAAACGAGTTAAAAATTGGATTTTCCGATCAAGAGAAATAAGTCGAATCTGAATTTATCAGAGGCGCACGGGAAGCTTAAAATGGCTAAGTCTTTTGAAGGCTTATTAGGCGAATTAAATGAGTTTAATTCGCGAGGGTTTGACTTGATGTGGCCGGCCAAAGAGGGTATCCACCCTCTTTGGTTTGGCCGGCCACTACAAGGAGAGAAAACCAATTTATTTGGTTTATTTTATAAAATAAATCAAGCACGATTTGTTTTATAAAATTATGGATAAATAAATCTATATAAAGAAATTTATATAAAGAGATTTATATAAAGAAATTTATATAAAGAAATTTATAGAAATTTATTCTTTTTATGGAAATTAAAATGAACCATGGATCGATTTATTTTAATTTTATAAAATCAATTATGAATTGATTTTTCCATGATAAGAAAAATTTATAAATTTCTTGTAAATTTTATTCCATAATAAAAGGAGATATGTATTTGTTTTATTATAAAGTTAGTTATAATAAAACTTGGCATAAACGGAATAATTCATAAGAAAATTTATAGGATAAATTTCTTATGAAAAATTCCGTTAAAGGGGAGACTTGGCAAGGGAGAGGCTACTATATAAAGGAATCAAGGCTAGTCTTGAATTCCTCAATTGAGTTATCAAGAGATTTAGTAGCTCTCTCTCTCTCTCTTATTCTTTCCCTCTCCTTCTCTCCTCCTCCTAGGGTCGGCGCCCACTCTTCACCCTAGGGCCGGCGTCCACTCCTCCTAGGGCCGGCGCACCTTCACCTCCTAGGGTTGGCGTGAGCTACCTCCACCAAGAAGGTGCCAAAGAAGAAGAAGAAGAAGCGGGTCGCAACTCCTTCCTTCCCGGAATTTTGATTCCGTTACTTGGTGGTTAGTTTCCATCTTTCTCTCTTGATATTCTAGTTGTGATTTTGGAGAATCTAGTAGTTTTCGTCGGCACAAAACTCGTGGCTTTGCGAAGTCATCCCGAAGAGAACTCGGCGTGGACGCGAATAGAGGCGGAGCTTCCAAGGGACGCTACGGTTGGATCTCGTTCCTTACTTCGAGTTACGCGAGATAACGAGTAAATTAGTTTACTTTCTGCAAAATTTTAATTTATGATCATGTCCACACATCATAAGGTCGCATGCTAGATACGTGGTTAAAAATAATTTAAGAAATTATTTATGCCAATTCTTCCGCTGCACGTAAATATTTTAAAATTTACGAACCCGTATCCTTGTCAACATGCACCCGGTCCCAACACGTTCGACTGCGGAAAAGGCGACATGTTGATCGCCAGCTTTTGTGTTTATGGTCGAGATCCAGTTAATAATTTATTCACCAAATTTGGAATCAAAATAATAAATTATTAAACATGAAATGACGAGACATATAATCATGGCACAAAATTGACATAAGGAAACGCAATGGAGCATAAGGAAAGATATACCTTTCCGATCACCTCGCGGTCTTCTACCTTATGTCCCTCCCTTCGTAGATGTCGTGTGGCCGATGATCTACCATGGTCCAAGATCACTAATGCCTCCAAAAGAGCTCTTCTTCTAACCTTAGCCAAAATAGGAAACCCTAGTTCTAGGGTTACCCTTGCCGCCGGCACCTTCCTCCTCTCTCCTTTGCGCCTCTGACTGCCGGAGCAGCAGTGAGGCCTCCGGACCAGCAGAGCTCTATGAGAGGAAGGAGAAGAAGATGAAGAAGGAGAGAATTCTCCTTCTTCGTCACCCAACTAGCCGAAAGATCCCTTCTCCCTCAACCTTGCGGCGCCGCCACAAGCTGGGTTGCACCGCCTCCCACCAGCTGCTGACGCCTCCTCCGCCCTCCCTGAGCCCCACACAAGGTAGAGGAGTTCTCTGTCTTGCTTCGTTGAGCCTCAACCAGAGCTTGGTTGAGGAGGTAAAGAGAACCGAAGGGGAGAACCCCTTCTTCTCAACCTTGCGGCGCCGAAACCCTAAGACGGTGAGAGAGAGAGAGAGAGAGAGAGAGGAGAGAGGCTTGGGTATCAACTGATGATTAAGCCTTGGTTTCTTGATCTCATAGGGTATTTATAGGGCTAAGGTAGGGACCAAGAGGAGGAGTTGGATCATGGCCCGCCAATGGATCTAAACCTATCCACTAACTAAGATCCATTCCACTAAAGGATCTTAATCAAACTTCCTCACCAACCCACATATTTTTATATGGGCTCCACATATTACGAGTCGTCCATCCCCCCGTGTTTAAGATCTCACATGCCCGTTAATTAATTTAAATTACTAAAAATTCAAATTAATTAACTTCTGGATCCTTGACTTGTACCACTCAATCTTATCATCGTGCCGGATCAAATCCACCTGCAGGGTTTAGCACGATGAACCTCTTGAGCTCATCTAGGGGGCATCATCATCCTGACTCACCATGACACGGATTCCATCAATAATCATGGGCACATCATATTATTAATATTATCTCCCAACTTACGAGGCCTATCGATCTAACAGAATAGATTTCGCCCATGGTAAATCAAAGAAATAATAATTAATAATATATGCCCGATATTATTTCGGTCCTATCCAATTATCTAGTCAGCACAAATTGGATAACCTCGGGTTTCAATCCTGCTCAATGTACTCAAAGCACACTAGTGTAATTCTATGGTCAAGACCAACCACACCTAATTACACTACAACCATCCAGATGGGTTGTCCAATTCCATCTCGGTTGTGGCCTCTTATTTATCCTAAGCAGGGAACTAATAACATGATCTTTCGTGTGACACCATACACCATATTATCTACAATGCAAAGTAATTGGACTTCATGTATGTACTATTATAAACAAACACCTAGTGTAGTTGTGATTCTCTTTTCATAATAAAGATATTCATATAAAGAAATTCATGTCTTTCAGTATATACATCTTACAATTGTTGGTGCAAGTTGTTGATGCAGTCTGACCCTGATTGTTATTTTGGTGTTGACACCGATTTTAGTTTAGGTTGATGTTGATTATGATTATGGTTAAGTCCTGATCGGGGATTAGGCATGGTATGGAAAATCCTAGCTTGGAGGGCTAGGTGTTGGAAAATCCTAACCTGGAGGGTTAGGTGTGGATGAAATCCTAGCTTGGAGGCCTACGTTATGAAAAGTCCTAATTCGGAAGGGTTGGGGGAAAATTCCTAGCTTGGAGGGCTAGGTGGAAAGTCCTAACATGGAGGGTTAGGTGAAAAGTCCCAACTTGGAGGGTTAGGTGAAAAAGTCCTGGCTTGGAGGGTCAGGTCCTAGCTTGGAGGGCTAGGCCTGGAAAAGTCCTAATTCGGAAGAGTTGGGTGAAAAGTCCTAGCTTGGAGGGCTAGGTGAAAAGTCCTAACTTGGAGGGTTAGGTGAAAATTCCCAACTTGGAGGGTTAAGTGAAAAATCCTTAGCTTAGAGGGCTAAGGTGGATGAAATCCTAGCTTGGAGGGCTAGGTTTGAGTCCCTGGATCGGTCTGGTAACCGATTAGGGAAGTTGGCACGCTGCTCCTTCGTAGATCGGTCTGGTGACCGATCCAGCGATGACTGATCGGTCTGGTGATCGATCAGGGAGCGCACAGTGAGGTTGGGAACCTACTGTGTGGCTCCTGATCGGTCTGGTGATCGATCAGGGAGCAGGCCGTTGCCTCGTTGCTTGGCTCCTGATCGGTCCGGTGACCGATCAGGGAGCAGGCAGCTTCCTCACTGCCTTGCTCCTGATCGGTCTGGTGACCGATCAGGAGCCCACAGTGAGTTGAGTTCTCCCGCTGATCAGTTCGTGAACGATCCGGTGACCGATCAAAGACTTAGGATTTGATTTCCGCGGTTACTGTTCACTCAGACTTGGACCGATCAGGCTTGAGCCTGATCGGACAGTGTCTATTCTGATCAGTCTGGTGACCGATCAGGCTTCACTCTGATCATTCTGGTGACCGATCAGGCTTGTGTCGCTGCGAGAGCTGGGAGTCCCAGCAAAGCGGTGGATCGATCTGGTGACCGACCCACGAGCCCTCGATCGGTCCGGTGACCGATCACTTTAATTCAAATTGCACTGTCAGACGCTCTGATCGTGTCTGACCGAATCCAATTCTCTGGATTTGATTCCTGATACTTGATTTTCTGAGTGATATGCTATTCTAATGCTCTGTTTAAGCTGCAGGTGATAGGGAAGGATTCAAACACTCAAGGAGAGTCAATAGAGGCCTTTCCTTGGAGCAGGTTTGTCTGTTTTTCCATCTCAGGTTGCAACGGGCACTGGCGCTGGCTGGAGTTGCTGACTGGGGCTGGTCTGAGGGAAGCTCAGGGAGTCCATGTAACGCCCGCCCTTATATCTACTCTCGGGGCGGGGTTACGTACAATTAATCATATAATTTTTCATAAAATTAAAACACAAGTGCAAGGACTAAGTACTGAACATGCTTGTTTAAAACTATCAAGTGATATTTACAGGTGCTAAGCATACTAGTCAGTACATGCCAATCAGATATCATGCTTTAATGATTAGAACATGGTAGGTGCATAGCAAGCTTAGTAATACATAACAAGTATAAGAGTAATCACTAACATTCAAGAGTACCAATCCTAATCACTAACATTCTTTATCAAGAAAACATTAACATAGGCATAGTAAAGTAGATATAGAATCATTCTTTCCCGAGCCACCACCCCACACATCTTCAGCCCTCCTGCCTCTTCCTTTAGTTTAAGTGTCCCTTACCCTGATCTGCAGCATAAGACAACACATAGACTAGTAAGCACAAATGCTTAGTAAGGATCCTGTCCTACTCGCAAAATCCATACGGAAGAACATAACATGTACACATAAGGAATCATAAGCATGAGTTTATCATACCATACTAAACATCAAGGTTTCTAAGCAAGCAGTATAAAGTATCTTAAGCATACCCTTCACATATAATAAATATTTTCAAAACAATTCCATAAAGGTATTACTTAAAAATATTTCAACATCATATAGGGGCCCAGTTGTGTACCACATCAAGCGCGTTCCCTAATGAATTGGGGTAGCGAGCCACCAACCAATTAGAGCAGGACCCTTCCGTCCTACCGGAGCCATGACCTTCAGTTAACATGTACCCCGGATTTGTTTAACGACCCCCTTCCGAGTCGGGTACACAACTTTCAAAGTAAAATACTTATCATGCTTTTACATATATGCTAAGGAGTACTCCAAATCCATTCTCAAGGGACACACCACTCTTCAAGGGTACTCATGATCCCATAGGGACACACCACACAACATAAGGGGTGCTCTTGATCCCATAGGAACACACCACACAACATAAGGGGTGCTCTTGATCCCACAGGGACACACCACACAACATGAGGGGTGCTCTTGATCCCATTCTTAGTGGAGTATCCTTTCAAGCATTTTATCATACACATCACATGCAATTCATAAGGGTGCCCCATGGGCTATAAGACATGCTCATACATACATCATAATTCAACCACTTAAACATACTTTATATATGACAAGATTGGTCACATAAATCATCTTCATATCATAGGAAGTGGTAGCATGCTTCATGAGTCGATTCAATTCTTCCCAACCCTAAACCTAGGGTTGGCCGAATGATGTAGATTAGGGGTAGCTTAGGTTTTTGACATCAAACATCCCATACAAGCCTCACATATATATACACATCATGTATCATACCAAGCCTAGAATACATCATGGGGTAATCAACCTTCACAAACCCTAATGTTTCATGTTGGCCGGAATTTACATGCTAAGGAAAGTTAAGTTCTTTTCCAATCAAGCATTCCATTTAAACATCACATACATATACATATCATCTTACTAAACATAAGCATATCCCATAGTGGAGTTAAACCTTCACAAACCCTAATCTTAGGGTGTTGGCCGAAAGTCATAGGGTAGGGGGAATTAGGGTTTTTGCAATGAAACATTCATACAAACATTTATACAAACACCTTGTATACACCATCATACAATACACTAAGCATGAATATATTATAGGATAATTCAACCCTCACTAACCCCTAGGCTTTTGTTCATGGCCGAATGGTGTATGGTATTCAACCCTAATTTTTTTTCCATCACAACATGAAGAGATACAACACATTTATATATATCCTAAGTTCCAAGGGGTCTCCTCATGCATCAAGGAGTAGCCAAGGCCTTCCCCTTGGTGGTGGCCGAAACCTACATAAGGGCAAAACCCTAGGGTTTTGTTCATAACATCATGAAGGGAAATAACATATACATATACCCTAAGTCCCAAGGGGTCTTCTCATGCATCAAGGAGTAACCAAGGCTTTCCCCTAAGGGGTGGCCGAAACTTACACAAGGTCAATCCCCCATTTTCGAAAACAAGAGAACAAAAGAATCATGCCCAACAATTACACTGCAGGCGAGGGGATACTTACCTCCTTTCGCTTGAATTTTACTTTCTCTAAATCTTTAGGACACCCTTGGTTGAAGGAGGGTGAGAGTTCTCTTTGTTAAAACTTCTCTAGAACCCTTGGCCCTAGTAGAGGGCAAGATCCTTGGATGAGATCTTCTTCCTTCCAATTCCCTAGGGTTAGAACCCTAGGGTGTACTTTTCAAAAAATGAAGAAGGAGGAGAGGGCTCTAGGTTTTGGTTTTTAGAGTGGGGAAGAAGAAGAATGAAACTTCTTTCCCCCCTCTCTTATTTATACTACTTTCATGAAGGGACATGTCTCTTCACTTCCCTAGCTTTAACCAGCACATTTCTTATTCTTCCAACATGAAACATCCTTGGTGCAATGGTTAAGACATCGTTAGTGCAACTAGGAGGTTTAAGGTTCGATCCTTGCTTCCTCCTTTCTACATTTTCTTTTTATCACTTTTTGCACTAATCTACATCAAAGCCCATTAAATCAAGCCCATCATGACATTCATAATAATGTTCCATGAATTCATAACATTATATATGGGGAAAAATTGGGGTGTTACAGTCCAGAAGAGCTCAGTGGTGGCTGGTGGTTGCAGGTGAGCAGCTGGAGGTTGCAATGAGATGTTGTCACCTAGCGTTCAAAAGGGAAACAAAAGGAGCGGGTTGGAGCATAGCAAGAAGAAGTTGTTGTTGCCTTGGTTTTGAGCTATGATTTCTTGCTGCGTGCTTGTGCTCCTAGCTGATCATCCTCTCTTGAGAAAGCTACTGTGATCCTTGAAGCAACCATCCCTTACTTGAGCATTTGGAGGAAGGAACAAGAGGCTTTGAGTCCAACAACGAGAAGACACGAAGAAAGGGTTCTTGCGTGAGATCGTCGCTGGGTGGAGCTTGGAAGAAGCTTGCTGTGTTCTTGTCTTTGCTAAGTGCTAAGTAAGATCTTTCTTGTGTTTCATTGTGCTTAAAACTATATCTTTGATTGAAATGCTATGGAGAGGTTACTCCACCGAGAAGGAGGTTGCTTTCTATCCGGTGTTCACCGGGGCTTGATCTGCCGATGATCAAGGGATCGCCCACCTTAAGGGCACGCCAAGGAGTAGGGGCAAGTTATCCCCGAATCTTGTAAATCCTCTTGTTAGTGTTCTTGTGTTTGCTCATAGTTTAGGGTTTAGATTTCTGCATATACTTTGTTTTATTGTGCTTCCGCTGTGCTACTAACGATTGAAGTGCAGAAATTCGATAAGTATCAATGTCCAAGTATTTGGCTATATTCACCCCCCCTCTCTAGCCATCCGAGTTCCAACAAGTGGTATCAGAGCTTGGGGCTCTATTTTTATGGATTAACAACTGAGAGCTATCATCCATGGCGTTGAGAGAAGGTTTTTCCACCACCCGACCTCCCTTCTTTGATGGCGCAGATTTTCAATACTGGAGATCGAAGATGGAGTATTACTTGAAGATAGACATCAATACATGGTTCGCGGTGAAGGAGGGCTTCACCCCTCCAAAGGATGATGAAGGCAAGGAACATGAATCGTGGCGGTGGACGGCCGAACAAACTCGAAAGAGTGAAGCCGACGCGAAGGCGGTGGTCACTCTACAATGCGGCATGAACAAAGACCAACTCATCAAGGTTGGTCCTTTCACAAGTGCAAAAGACTTTTGGAACAAACTCATCGAACTCCACGAGGGCACCCGAGATTCAAGAATCGCCAAGAGGGACTTGTTCCTCAATCAACTTCAAAATCTCTCCATGAAGGAGAATGAAACCGTAAGTGAGTTACATAGCCAGTTCAAGGAAGTCCTCAATGAGCTTCATTCTATTGATGAAAAGGTCTAGAATCGTGACCTTGTGAGGTATGTGCTAAAAGCATTTCCAAGGAATGCTTTGTGGTCATCCATGGTGGATGCCTACAATGTCTCCAAGGATTTATCATTTGTTAAGTTAGATGATTTGTTTTGTGAAATGGAATTGCATGAAATGGCTAACAAAGGCCCCAAGGAGAAGGGGATTGCCTTAGTTGCAGGGGAATGATCTAACAAGAAGAAAAAGGAGAAGAAGAAGGAGAAGGAGGTCTCCTCATCTTAATCCTCTTCCGAATCCGAGTCCGATTCCGAGGAAGTTGGCAGCGGGTCTTATTCCTCCGAGATGGCAAATTTTGTGAGAAGAATGATGAGAAGGGGTCGACGCTTCAAGGGTAAAGGTAACCCTAGTGAAGCTAAAGTTGATAAGACTAATGTATCTTGTTTTGAGTGTGGTAGGAAAGGGCACTTCAAGAGTGAATGCCCAAAGCTAAAGAAGAAGGAGGAGAAATCCAAAAAGAAAGAGGAAAAATCAAAGAAGAAGAAGAAGAAGGCCTTGAAGGCCACTTGGGATGAATCCTCCTCAAGTTCATCTGATGAAGAAAACGAGGAGAAGAGTACACGGCACGTGCACTCATGGCTCTTGGAGAAGAAAGCAGTGATGAATCTTCCAACTCCTCAAACGTTATAGAGCTATTGCATGTTTAACCAATATGTTGAAGAAGTCAAAGAATAAGGTTAAAGCATTGCAATTAGAAATTGACCAATTGAAATCATCTAGGGATGATAACATTGATGATTTGCATGTTGAAATGTTAGTGGATGAGATTAAATCATTGAAACATGAGGTTGAAAATTTGAAATCCTCTAGGGTTGAGGATGTAGATGATTTGCATGATGAATTGCTAGAAGAAGAAAACAAATCATTGAAGAGTGAAGTTGAGAGACTCAAGAATATTCTTGAGAAGTTCTCAACTAGCTCAAAGACATTTGACATGATCTTGAATGCCCAAAGGGCAATCTACAATAGGGTCGGTATTGGTTACCGACCCAAAGAAGCTTCATTTGTGTCCTTGATGTCTAGGACAGATATGAGACAATCTAGGACACCCAAGGTTCAAAAGAAAGTTGTCAAGGCATGGGTGCCTAAGTCTTGTTTAGTAGATGCTTTCGGTCCCAAGGTTTGGGTACCTAAAACTTCTATTTTTCGAATTGTGTAGGTTATGATTGAGGGGGAGCATCTATCAACTTGGTTCGTTGATAGTGGGTGCTCCAAACTCATGACCGGGGATAGATCATTGTTTACCACACTTCACAAGAAAAGTAGAGGTAATGTTTTATTTGGTAACAATGGTAGTCTTAAGGTCATAGGAATAGGAGACATTCAAATATCCGAATGTCTTAGAATCTCAAATGTCCTTCTAGTCAAGTGGATGACATTTAATCTCCTAAGTGTCAGTCAATTGTGTGACACAGGTTACACAATTGATTTTCAACCAAGACAATGTCTATTTAGACAACATGACACCTTGGACACGGTACTAGTAGGAACAAGAGTAGACAATATTTATCAAGTTTCATTTAAAAGTGCTACTAATGCTTTTGCTAAGTGTCTCATGTCAAAAGAAGAAGAGTCCACCCTTTGGCACCGGAGGCTAGCACATGTTAATATGAAGAACATCCGGAAGTTGGCCAACAAGGGATTAGTTCGTGGCTTACCAAGCATCAAGTATGAAAAGGATAAACTTTGTGATGCATGTCAAATGGGTAAGCAAACAAAATCTGCACATAAAGGTAAAAGCACTGTAAGTATATCTACCGCTTTAGATTTACTTCACATGGATCTATTTGATTGTAGTACTATCATATCATTGAATGAAAGTAAATATTGCTTTGTTATCATTGATGACTTTACTAGATATACATGGAATTATTTTCTTAAATATAAGGACCAAACCTTAGATGTTTTCATTTCTTTTTGTAGAAGAGTTGAAAATGAAAAATCATCAACAATTAAGACAATTAGAAGTGATCATGGAGGTGAATTTCAAAATCAATGATTCTTAGAATTTTGCCAAGATAGAGGTTATAGACATGAGTTCTCTACTCCTAGAACACCACAACAAAATGGTGTTGTAGAGAGGAAGAACCGTGTTTTACAAGAGGCTGCACGAAGCATGCTTAATGAGTACTCACTACCGAGTTACTTATGGGCTGAAGCTGTAAATACAGCTTACTATGTGCAAAACCAAGTCCTCATCCATAGGTTCTTAGGAATGACTCCCCATGAACTTTGGTTTGAAAAACCACTTACGGTTAAACACCTTAGGGTGTTTGGTTGTAAGGTGTTCATCCTAAACACCAAGGATCACCTTGGAAAGTTCACGGCAAAGGCTGATAAAGGGATACTAGTCGGGTATGTAGGGTTTTTCGGGCCACGAAAACCGCTTTTTCGCGTCGCGGAAACCCCGAAAGCCCCAATAGCAAGGATCCGAGCGAAGAAAGCCATTTCAAAAATTACGAGTGCTCATTTACATGCTTCAAAACCCGATCTACTCCTAGATCTAAAGAGGGATAAACATTTTACCTTTGATGCGTGCCCCGTTTAATCCCGTTCGCTCCTTTTTGGATGTCGAATCTCTAGGACGTCAAGTGCCGTCCCTCTAGAAGTATCCACGCGAACAAAAGTAGATGGATGAAATCCTTTAGGTGTGCTAGCACCTTGTAGGATTCGGCCAAGAGGAGAAGAAGAAGAAGAACTCCAACAATTGGAGAGAAAGAAGAGAAGACACGCCCTTCATGGAAAAATGGAACAAAACCCCCTTTTGTTCTCTCTTGTGGCCGGCCACTTAATGGCCATTAATGGCCATTAAGTGGCCGGCCATAATGGCCACTAATAGCCATTAGGTGGCCTTCCATAACCCCCTTTCAATTTGAATTCAAATTCAAATGGGGAGGGAAACCAAGCCAAGTCATCACTTGGTCAAGTTTATGGAATTTCCATATTTAGTCAAGTCAAACTTGACTCCTTTTTCTTCTCCCATGTCAAGTCTAACTTGAAGTGGAACCAAGTCAAGTCAAACTTGATTTGGATTTGGGTCAAGTCAAACTTACCTTTTATGGACTTTCTATATTTAGTCAAGTCAAACTTGACTCCATTTCTTCTCCCATGTCAAGTCTAACTTGAAGTGGAACCAAGTCAAGTCAAACTTGATTTGGATTTGGGTCAAGTCAAACTTGTCTTTTATGGACTTTCCATATTTAGCCAAGTCAAACTTGACTTCAATTTTTCTCCATCTATTTGTTCTTTGCGTGTGACCCTATAGGTTCTTGTAACGTTGGCAATGCTTCTAACCTCTTAGAAACATAAGCAATGAGCGGTATCTAGCAACACATCATTGCTACCCAAGTTACAAGAATGTTGAGATTCAACATCACCAATGTGACTACTAATTATGACTTTCATAATATGTGGCAATGTCCTTCTATCGTTGATATCTAGATTGATCTTATATGAAGCATAGACCGTGTCATCCTCCAATCAATCTATGTGTCTTGAACTCCAAGTAGACTCACTATAATCAAATAAACTCAATATCTCATATTGCCTTATTTGGGCATGGGCATGCACTTAGTGATCTCACTCTATCAAGACTATGATATCTCTCCCGTCATATAGGAGGGATAGATCCCATCTACATCACTCACATCCCTCCGCATAATTTGTTACATACCCAGTAATCGCCTTTATAGTCCACCCAGTTACGGGTGACATTTGACGAAACCAAAGTACATAACTCCTTATGTAGGGAACTATGGTGACTTCAGGTCTAAGGACTAATAGTCATACTAATAGTCACATGAGAAAGTATATGACACTCATATAACGATCCATGATACTTTCTCATGGCGGGCCATTCAGTATACATTCTCTAATGTATACCCATGTGTCAACTTGATATCTCATATCCATGACTTGTGAGATCTAGTCATCATGTTGACCTACATGCTAGTCTCTATGCATTAACATTGTCCTTGAATGTTAATACTTGACTAGGAATAATTAAGAGTAGTGTTCTCTATATCATCTCACTATCGATTCAACTAATCGATTGATATAGATAAGAACCTTCTACTCAAGGACGTTATTATACTAAGTTATTTGGCACCAATACACATAAGTACAATAACCATAAGAAATGCCTTTATATATAAGAAATATATATACAAGAATATGATACAATGAGTCCAAAAAGTAATCATCATATGATTGGCTCTAGGGCTCTCACTAACAATCTCCCACTAGCACTAGTGCCAATCGCTGTAGTATCTAATACCCAATGACCTAGTGTGACCATCATGCTTTATCTGTGCCAAAGCCTTGGTCAAGGGATCTGCGACGTTAGCCTCTGTGGGTACTCTGCAAATCTTCACATCTCCTCGATCGATGATCTCTCGAATGAGATGGAATCGCCGTAGTATGTGTTTGGTCCGCTGGTGTGAGCGAGGTTCCTTAGCCTGCGCAATAGCTCCATTGTTGTCACAATAGAGCTGTACTGGGTCGGCTATACTAGGAACCACTCCAAGCTCAGTAATGAACTTGCGAATCCAAACTGCCTCCTTTGCTGCCTCAGATGCAGCAATGTACTCAGCTTCTGTTGTAGAATCAGCAACTGTATCCTGCTTTGAACTCTTCCAGCTGACAGCGCCACCATTTAAGCAAAACACGAACCCTGACTGCGATCTGTAGTCATCCTGGTCAGTTTGGAAGCTAGCATCACTGTAACCCTTTACAGTTAGCTCCTCTTCGCCTCCAAATATCAAGAAATATTCTTTAGTCCTTCTCAAGTACTTAAGAATATTCTTGACTGCTATCCAGTGACGTTCACCTGGATCTGACTGGTATCTGCTCGTCATGCTCAAAGCATACGAGACATCAGGACGAGTACATAAGATGGCGTACATGATAGATCCTATAGCTGAGGCATAAGGGATCTTGCTCATACGGTCTCTCTCCTCTCTAGAAGAGGGACCTTGAGTCTTCGAAAGACTCACGCCATGTGACATTGGCAGATTTCCCTTCTTGGAATTCTGCATGGCAAACCGTTGCAAAACGGTATCAATGTATGTACTCTGACTTAGGCCAAGCAATCTTTTAGATCTATCTCTATAGATCTTAATGCCTAGAATGCAGGCTGCTTCACCTAAGTCCTTCATTGCGAAACAAGTCCCCAACCAAGTCTTCACAGACTGTAGCGAAGGGATGTCGTTCCCAATGAGTAGTATGTCATCCACATACAAGACTAGGAAGACTACTGTGCTCCCACTAACCATCTTGTAGACACAAGGTTCATCTTCGTTCTTGATGAAACCAAACTGTTTGATCGCATCATCGAATCGAAGATTCCAGCTCCGAGAAGCTTGCTTTAGACCATAAATGGCCCTATGCAGCTTGCATACTCTGCCAGTATGCTGTGGATCTACAAAACCCTCAGGCTGTGTCATGTACACATCCTCGAGGAGGTTTCCATTCAGAAACGCTGTCTTGACATCCATCTGCCAGATCTCATAATCGTGGTAGGCTGCAATAGCAAGCATGATCCGAATAGACTTAAACATCGCTACTGGAGAAAAAGTTTCATCATAGTCAATACCATGAATTTGCTTGAAACCTTTAGCTACCAGTCTACCCTTATAGGTATGAGTAAGTCCATCCATGTTAGGCTTTCTCTTAAAGACCCATTTACACCCAATGGGTTTGACCCCTTCAGGTGGATCAACCAAGGTTCAAACTTGGTTAGTGTACATGGATTCCATTTCGGATCTCATGGCTTCCAGCCATGACTCAGAATCTGGGCTCATCACAGCATCCTGATAGGTGGTAGGTTCATTCATAACGTCATCATGGTCAGGCAAGAGAAATGAATATCCCTTAGTTTCCTTGGGATATCCCACGAAATAGCACTTATCAGATTTGGGTCCCAGTTTGTCTGAGACTTGACTTCGTACGTAAGCCTCACAACCCCAAACCCTCATGAAAGACAACTTGGGACTCCTCCCCGTCCATATCGTATATGGTGTCTTCATGACAGCCTTTGATGGAACACGGTTTAGTGTGAACGCTGCCGTGTCTAGAGCATATCCCCAAAAGGATATAGGAAGATCTGCGTGACTCATCATATATCGTATCATATCTAATAAGGTACGATTCCTCCTTTCGGATACACCATTCCACTGTGGTGTTCCAAGGGGAGTGAGTTGGGATAGAATCCCACACTCAGCTAGGTAGTCACGAAACTCATGGCTCAAGTATTCTCCGCCTCGATCTGATCGAAGTATCTTAATACTCTTGCCAAGTTGGTTCTGTACTTCATTTCTGAATTCTTTGAACTTTTCAAAGGATTCAGACTTATGTGATATCAAATACACATAGCCATATCTACTGAAGTCATCAGTAAATGTGATGAAGTACCTGTAACCACCTCTGGCAGCGACATTGAAAGGGCCACATACATCACTATGTATGAGTCCTAACAAGTCTGTCGCTCTTTCGCTATGTCCACTAAAGGGAGTCTTAGTCATCTTGCCTAGAAGGCATGACTCGCATGTTTCATATGACTCAAAATCAAATGAGTCCAGCAAACCATCCTTATGGAGCTGGGACAAGCGACTCTCATTTATGTGGCCTAAGCGACAGTGCCAGAGAAAGGTTGGGTTCAACTCATTTGATCTCAACCTCTTGGTATTCACGTTATAGATAGGCTCTCTAAGTCTAGAATATAGAGGCCATTCATCAGATGTGCGCTACAATAGAACATATCCTTTAAATAAACAGAACAACATTTGTCCTTTATTATGAATGAAAAACCTTTGTTATCTAAACATGAAACTGAAATGATATTCTTTGTTAGTACAGGTACATAACAACAGTTATTCAATTCCAGTACAAGCCCAGAGGGCAGAGATAGAGAGTAAGTCCCTATAGCAACAGCAGCAACCCTTGCTCCATTGCCTACTCGTAGGTCCACCTCGCCCTTGGCCAATGCCCTGCTATTTCTTAGCGTCTGCACATTAGTACAAATGTGAGAAGCACACCCAGTATCTAATACCCATGATGTAGAAATAGAAAGGTTGACTTCTATAACATTTATACCTGAAGTAGAAGTCTCACTTCTCTTCTTCTTCAGATCTTCCAGGTATACCTTGCAGTTCCGCTTCCAATGCCCTGCCTGCCCTTGATATAATTGCTTAAGGTGGCCAATCATATCGTAAGAATTCATGTTCGCGTGTTGCTTCTGAAGCTCAGAGGACATGCAGCATAGCATTAGGCACGATACGTCTAACGCGTCGTCTTGATGCTTCTGTTGAGCATCTCTAACGCTACGGATGGCTGAGGGAAGTGGTGCTTCAGGAACTGCTTGCTCTAGACCGTACAGCTTACGTTCCTTTTTGAGGACTATCCTCAAGTTCCTGTACCAGTCCAGGAAATTAGCTCCAGTGAGCTTGTCCTTCTCAAGGACAGATCGCAGAGAGAGAGTGTTCGTGTTTGACATGGTAATCTACAACATAAAATGCAGAAAATAAATATCCACCATTGTATCATATTTATCATTTAACTAGGCCTTTAATTAAATGATGCTCCCACTGAATTATAGGGCTTTGGTAGAATCGAGTCATAGATGTGGTAAAACCACACTACTAGATCCACACCAACTAACTATAATTCTCGTAGGTCAAGATTCACATCATACTACGCCTTGAGTTAGCTTTGGCTAAATCGCCCAAGACTTAGTATGATCGGTACGTACCAATTACCAATTACATCTCTATGCAACTCTTGTTTATAGGATCAAGAATTAACATTTATGAATAATCTTGAGTTAGCTTTGGCTAAATCGCCCAAGACTATTGATAAATGCGATCTTGTCCTACCTTTCCAACTATTGGAATATGCCTATAGTTAGGCTCGATCCAATTGAGCTAACTAGTTACTCAATCTAATTGAGCTCAATCTAACCCAAGCGTGATAGGCGGGACCAAGGTTGTCCCTCCGCATCCCACCAAGATTAAATGCATTGCTCTGCTTTGGCATATTCAACAATCGCATATGATCATGGTAGTGATGGGTATCAAGGCTCGTTAGGCATATACGAGTTGATTTCGATTTAGATCTAATCTAATCGATGATGTGCATCGTATCAAGGCATTTATTAAATCTAATTTAACCTAAATGTGTACTAGGTGCACATCAAAATGTGGTTCCCACATTACATGTGCATCACATACACTCATGTATATTCTATTCTATACTAACATGCATCACATACATATAAGCAAAAATAAAATATACAAGAAAATTAAGTGTGATTAGTCATGGCCCTACTAAGATCTTCTCAAGCCAATGAGAAGATCTTTTGGTCAACCTAGGGTCTAGGCAGCAGCTTCTCCAAGCTCCTCCTTCCAGAACCCTATGTGTTGTCGGCTTGCTTCCCACGAGTCCATCTTCTCTAGAATTGCCTTCATCTTTAATTTTGTACATTACAAAATTTATACTCGAGTTACATTCGAGTCTTAAACTAATTTTAACAGAAATAATTAAAAAAAAACCGACACGCAGGTCGCAATCACAATACAACACCCACAACACAAATAACGGCACGCAGGCCGTAATATGAATTACACACATATTTTAATCTAATTAAAATAGGGTTTTGGGCCATGATCATCACACTTCTGTACATAATTCAAAATTATGTAATTTTATAAATTTTATATAATTTTTCTACTGATTTTTAGAATTTTCTCGAGTCACAACTCCGCGGCGGTCCCGGTAAGCGGGTTTCGGGCGTAATCGCGAGACAAGGCCCCTTGCGGGGTTAGGGGCAGTGCCCCTACTCGTGAAATAACCTTCACGAGTGACTTCTTGCGATTATACAACGCTTTAACCCGCTGTCCCAAAAACCATTTGGGCGAAACTTGCCGTTTCGGAGAAGTTTTTCTCGGTGGCAAAGTCTACAAGTGCTTCGCACTCGTCGCTTTGCCTCTACGAGAAAAATTACTCAAAAATCCTAAAATTTAGAAAAATTACAGAAGCAAATATTTATCTAAATTTTGTATCCAATACAAAAAAAAATAAAAACAAAACGAGCACAAGCTTCGCTCGTGGCTCTGATACCACTGTAGGGTTTTTCGGGCCACGAAAATCGCTTTTTCGCGTCGCGGAAACCCCGAAAGCCCCATTAGCAAGGATCCGAGCGAAGAAAGCCATTTCAAAAATTACGAGTGCTCGTTTACATGCTTCAAAACCCGATCTACTCCTAGATCTAAAGAGGGATAAACATTTTACCTTTGATGCGTGCCCCGTTTAATCCCGTTCGCTCCTTTTTGGATGTCGAATCTCTAGGACGTCAAGTGCCGTCCCTCTAGAAGTATCCACGCGAACAAAAGTAGATGGATGAAATCCTTTAGGTGTGCTAGCACCTTGTAGGATTCGGCCAAGAGGAGAAGAAGAAGAAGAACTCCAACAATTGGAGAGGAAGAAGAGAAGACACACCCTTCATGGAAAAATGGAACAAAACCCCCTTATGTTCTCTCTTGTGGCTGGCCACTTAATGGCCATTAATGGCCATTAAGTGGCCGGCCATAATGGCCACTAATAGCCATTAGGTGGCCTTCCTTAACCCCCTTTCAATTTGAATTCAAATTCAAATGGGGAGGGAAACCAAGCCAAGTCATCACTTGGTCAAGTCAAGGTGAGGTGGCCTTTTGGTCAAGTCAAACTTACCTTTTATGGAATTTCCATATTTAGTCAAGTCAAACTTGACTCCTTTTTCTTCTCCCATGTCAAGTCTAACTTGAAGTGGAACCAAGTCAAGTCAAACTTGATTTAGATTTGGGTCAAGTCAAACTTGCCTTTTATGGACTTTCCATATTTAGTCAAGTCAAACTTGACTCCATTTCTTCTCCCATGTCAAGTCTAACTTGAAGTGGAACCAAGTCAAGTCAAACTTGATTTGGATTTGGGTCAAGTCAAACTTGTCTTTTATGGACTTTCCATATTTAGCCAAGTCAAACTTGACTTCAATTTTTCTCCATCTATTTGTTCTTTGCGTGTGACCCTATAGGTTCTTGCAACGTTGGCAATGCTTCTAACCTCTTAGAAACATAAGCAATGAGCGGTATCTAGCAACACATCATTGCTACCCAAGTTACAAGAATGTTGAGATTCAACATCACCAATGTGACTACTAATTATGACTTTCATAATATGTGACAATGTCCTTCTATCGTCGATATCTAGATTGATCTTATATGAAGCATAGACCGTGTCATCCTCCAATCAATCTATGTGTCTTGAACTCCAAGTAGACTCACTATAATCAAATAAACTCAATATCTCATATTGCCTTATTTGGGCATGGTCATGCACTTAGTGGTCTCACTCTATCAAGACTATGATATCTCTCCCGTCATATAGGAGGGATAGATCCCATCTACATCACTCACATCCCTCCGCATAATTTGTTACATACCCAGTAATCGCCTTTATAGTCCACCCAGTTACGGGTGACGTTTGACGAAACCAAAGTACATAACTCCTTATGTAGGGAACTATGGTGACTTCAGGTCTAAGGACTAATAGTCATACTAATAGTCACATGAGAAAGTATATGACACTCATATAACGATCCATGATACTTTCTCATGGCGGGCCATTCAGTATACATTCTCTAATATATACCCATGTGTCAACTTGATATCTCATATCCATGACTTGTGAGATCTAGTCATCATGTTGACCTACATGCTAGTCTCTATGCATTAACATTGTCCTTGAATGTTAATACTTGACTAGGAATAATTAAGAGTAGTGTTCTCTATATCATCTCACTATCGATTCAACTAATCGATTGATATAGATAAGAACCTTCTACTCAAGGACGTTATTATACTAAGTTATTTGGCACCAATACACATAAGNATTTCCAGATCAAACCAAATGAAGCGATACTAATCCAAAAGTTGGACGGATCAAACAAAATGATATTATCAATTGTTGGAGACCAGCACCCTTGATGAGGAGGAGTTCACATCGAAATCAAGTTGATGAGGATTGGTTTGAGTAAAACTTTGCCAAATAAAAAATTCTAAACCTTACCGATTATTAATTTTTGAGCTCTCTATAAAGTAGGTCTGAGGCAAGCGTCTCTTCGGCCTAGTCACCTCAAATCCGAGCATGTGATCAAGCAAGACGATATATATATATATATAAAACCAAAAAAATTCTAAAAGATTAAAAGAAAATTTTGGTTGAGCACTGGATTTTTTTTTTTAAATACACAATGTAATTTTCAATTGTAATCTATTAGCTCTCAAGGTAACAAATGTCTCCTCCAAATCGACAATCATATCATTTCCCTTCTCTGTCTTGACCAAGATGTCATCCACGTGAACTTCAATATTTCATCCAATTTGGTGCCAAACACCTCATCCATTATTCGCTGATAGGTCGCTCCCGCATTACGCAACTCGAATGACATAACATTATAACAGTATATGTCATCCGTTGTTACGAAGCTTACTTTCTCTTGGTCTTCTCGAGCGAGAGGCACCTAGTGGTATCCCTGATACGCATCTAGCATAGAAATAAATCCACAACCGGAAGTTGAGTCTACTAGCTAATCAATGCGAGGCAAAGGGTAACAGTCTTTAGGGCATGCTTTATTTAAGTCATGAAAATCGATACAAACCCGCCATTTACTCTCAGACTTAGGGACTAATACAACATTCACTAGTCAGGTCAGAAATTGGACTTCTCAAATATGCCCGGCTTTAAGTATGTTTGCCACTTCTTCTCTGATTATCCGGTTTTACTTTGGAGCAAAGTGTCTTCGTCTCTGTTTTACCGGTCGAGCTCCTGGAGTGATGTGCAATTTGTGTGTGGCGAAGGCAGGAGAAACTCCTTTGATTTCTTTGGTGGCCCATGCGAATACATCCTAATGATCCATCAGGCAACTAATCAGCCGACCTCTGAGTTCTGGCCTAAGATCTACCACGATTCTTGTGATTCCTCCGGCCTGTTGGAGATGAATCTGCAATTCCTCACTCTTGACCTCCCTGCGTTCCTCCTTGGCCCCCTCTCCTACCCGGGGATCTGCTAAATCAATCTGCAAGGTCTCGTGGGTCGTCAAGTTCTTGCGAGATTCTGTTCTGACTTCTCCACTGTAACATCGTCGAGAGGATAATTGATCTCCTTTAACTTCGATCACTTGCTCTCTTACTAGAAATTTGATCTTCTGGTGATAGACTGAGACCACCGCCTGAAATAGTCTAAGTGTTGGTCTCCCTAAAATGACATTGTATGATGATGAAGCATTTATTATCATGAAAGGAGTTCTCCTCGTTCTCTGTAAGGTGTCATCCCCGAACGACAGAAATAATGAGATATGTCCCATCGGTTGTACCCGATAACCAGTGAAGTCGAAGAGTGGAGTGGAGACAGGGTGTAGTTCATCTTCATCGACTTGCATCTGGTCCAACGCCGCCTTGTACAGGATCTTAACAGAACTACCTGTATCCACGAAAATATGTTTAACCTCATAATTGACTATACGGGTGAGAATTACCCATGCATCTTCATGAGGGGCTTCAACATCCTCCAAGTCATCAGGTCCGAAGGAAATGAAATGACCCTGGCGCTTCTCCTTACTCGTCCCAATGTCAGAGACCATACTGGGCCAGTGGGATTTTTACGATACTTGACATGAGTGGTGTCAGATATGAGTCGGCGGACGTCGGCGTGGTCACCGTTTTCACACACCAGGCGTTAGAAAGTCGATACGAGTAGTGACAAGAGAAACTACCAAGAAGACGACACGCTGAGTCGCAAAATGCTCGGGTGTCTACTGATCAGTGCCCTCCTGGTGACACCTCGGGCCTTCTCGAATGGAGTTTTCTCGCTTGGGGAGAGCAATAGGGAGCCCCTAAGTTGAGAAGAGTCTGTCGACATTTGATCAGATTGGGAGACCCCGATTAGGAAGTATCCCCGACTGGGATACCCCGACCAAGGGTTCTACAGGGTCAAGGCTATGACCAAAAGCTCGGGATTCGTTCTGATCGGCTAGGGTGGTGTTCCCACTTGATCATCCTGAGGATCGCATCCTCGTGCCGCGTCCCAGCCCACGTGCCACCTAGGGCCCTACCCATCGGGGCAGGCTTTATATCCGACCTATCCTCCTACTCTGCCGTGTTGGCCAGACCGTCTCTCCGTCCTCAGGGTGGGATCATTAGGCATCTGCGATTCGATTCTCAATTACGACGTATTTTATATGTAAAATTTTTCCTCTAAATGAATGTGAATTCTGAGACGCTGAGCTTTTTGACCGTATGTAATGAGCATTTTCTAATTTATTTTAACGATTGATAAACATTTTTTATAAAATCGATCCAATCGTTCGAGATTGGATATTACTTGACCTTCTTAATTATTTTAACAAACATGGCCCGACAAGAGCACAGTGATGGATTTGGTGCAGAGTAAAACCATGAGTGTGGGCTCTGAATCGTCCTGCCCCATGCAACGCATGCAGACTTGGAGCAGTTGAGTGGATGAACTTACTGATCAGGTCCGCGTACAGTCCACTTTCTTTTTTTATTTTTCTTTTGTGTCAACTTCACGATAGAAGAGGGGCAGGTTTTGAGCTGACTAAAACATCGAGCTCATTGGTCGCTAGCTAGCTCTTGTTCAAAAATATTGACGAATTTAGAATGATTAATTTGATTTTATAAAAAAAATTATTGATTATTAAAATAAATCGGTAAGTATTTGTGATGGATGGTTTTCAAAATCGAATGTCTCAAGATTCACGTCTCATTTGAAAAAAAAAAATCTTACAAAATACGTCGTAATTAAAAATCGAATTATGGATATCTCGGATAGCGATTAGTCATCAAAATTGGACAAGTAATTGATAAATTCCGTACGCATAGATTGATGATATCCCTCTGGCAGTCGCTATCGTTCCAAGCTAGCTGTTCTTCTCTGTGTCGATTACAAAATTGACTTGCTTGGCTTGTTGCACTTTTCTCTTTTATAGCTTTAGGAATCATTTCACCTCCATAAAAGAGGCAAAGTGGGTGCGAGATTGATAGCCACTAGAGCTACGCCTCTTTTATGTTACGTCGTCTCTCTACCTCCGTGAGAACAAGCAGTTGCTGTCAGATGTTTGCGAGTCAAAAGGACCAGTCGACATGCCATGATTACAAAGGTGTGGCTCATCCTTTGCATGTGCTCACCACTAAGTGGCTTGCAACCCATGCATTCCACATCTACTCGATCTGTCTTTGATCCTCATGGGTTTAAGCTACGTACGTACCATTCCATTATACATAACAAACTGAAGTCATAGTGACCCACTTATATATTTAATTAAAGATTGCAATTGATTTCGACCCAATGCCTTTTTATATTAATTAGTATTTCACTCGTGACATGTACGGGATTATATTTGGTATAAAATATGATAAAAAATTAGATAATAATTAACGATATTCAAAATTGGATATGGATTTCTAACAAATTGTTTTCAGTGTTATTACGATTAATGACATTCAAAATAAAAATATTTATGAAAAATTATTTTCTGTTTGAGGATTACTTTTAGGACGTTTTTATTTAAAATTATTGATTTTGTCAATCATTTCATTCTTTTGATTTGCTCAGCAATAACACACTTATTTTGAATGCTTAGATCTAAATATTTTTATTTTTTTCACTTATATATAACGAAGAAACCGAGAACACATTAATTATGTATTGAAATATTAAAACTAAATGAAGTATATATGAAAATGTTTCTTTCTATCTATATTTAAATCATTATTTATTTAAATGATTTTACAATTCCAAGAACATAATATCAAAAATTTATTATATTTTAAGTGGCTATGATTAAACAAATAATTCATTTTGTTACGATCAATAAATATATGTATTACAATATATATGAAACAGTGTGTTGAAAACTAAATGAAGGTTTTAAATTTATTCTCGTTGATTTGATTTTTAATTTTGTATTATTTAAGTTAATTGATTTGATTGCATTTAAAATTATTTTAAAATTCTAATACAATGTATATAGTAATCGAGAGAAATTCAAAGTTAATTGAAATTTTAAATGAAGATTTGACTTTTCAAAATGAAAAAAAATAATGATTTATTTATAATTAGAATTCGAGTTATTTTCATTGCTTATGTTTTTTATTTATGGAAATGTTATTTATGCGGGAAGTTTGTTAATTACTAATTATAGAAAATTTATATATATATATATATATAAAAGGGCATGTACTCTTTAAGTCCTAAACTTGATACTAAATTAATTATTATGATATCAAATTTTTAAAAGACTTTTATAGTTCTAAAGTTGAATGTTTATCTTTGTTTTTAGTCCCAAATTTTAAAAGTAACAATTTTAATATAATACAATAGGAGGCGCCTAAAGTTTTTTTTTTAAAAAAATTGTGATTGAAGATTTTTAATTTTTTTTAGCTTGAATACTATAACTCAATTGGGAAGGTGAACTCTATGGGTTTTCAAATTTTATATTTTTTAGCATGAACACTATAACCCAATCGGGAGGGCGAACCTCTAGACTAAAATAAAAATAAAGTATTAACTCTGGGACTAAAAAAGTCTTTTCAAAAATTTAATACAAAAATCATCAATTTATTATTAAGTTTGGTATCCAAAATATTTTTTTCTCTCTATATATAGAAAAAGATTAATATATTGTATCATAGCTTTAAAATAATTTTAAATAATTTTATAATTTAAGGAGATAATATTTAAAGTTTATCACATTTTAAGTGACTGTGATTTTAAAAAATAATTTAATTTAATATCATAAATAAATATATGTATATTGTAATGGAAAGAAATTCAAAGTTAATTGATTTTTAAAATAAAGATTTGACTTTTTTTTTAAATTAAGAAATAATAATTTATATCTAGGTAAAATTTGAGATATATTTATTTATTAAGTTTTTTATTTATGAAAATATTGTTTAGGTGTTTAATTAGTTATTATGAGAAATGATTCGCATAGTGAAAGTGAATACTCAGTGAAAAATTTGATTGTCAATCGGTGGCACATCCGATATCCGATCGTCGATCGGACACCACCGACGATCATCGATCGCCATCCCGAATCAAACTATATCTTGGGAGACGGTGAACCCATCGAGATCACCGATAACAGTGAACCCGTCGAAATCGAAGGTGAATGATGCGATATCGCAATTGCAACGATCCACAACGGGTTTACCGTGCCCCCCACGGTATAGTTTGGTTCGGGACGACGGTCGGAGGGCGTCGATAGTGTCCGATCGACGATCGGACATGCTGCCGATTGACGGTCAAATTTTTTCACTATGGCATTCACTTTCACTGTGCGTATCATAACCATATATATATATATATACACACACACCAAGCCGAAAGAAATACTCAGCTAGGAATAAAACTTTTAAAGCTAGTAGCTAGTATGATCCCGACTAATTTATGTGTAGTTTGGTGGATTAGCTTGGTACCTCATAAGAATATGTCATAGTCACGGGAGCTCTGCCAACCTGACGTGGTAGACCAGGGATATGGGTCCGAGTTTCACTCGGGTCGGATCGTTTGAATAGATGACTAAGTGGGGGTAGTCTGAACTAGCCCTATATGAAAACGCCGAGTGCCTGACTTCAAGTCAGCCGCTCGGCACGCTCCTTATATTATCATTCTATTTTCCGAGGGACAAGTCTGCCGAGTTAGGTCCGAATACCCTATGATTTGTGAGTGGTATAAATGCTTCCATCGGTATACCATTAGTTGCATAGTTAGGTTTTACTTCGGGTAGTCGGTCAGCGCACCCTTTTTGGTGCGGTCCGACTCGGGAGTTCTCACTATTCGCGGCAATACCTACCCTCTAACACCACAATGATAAAGTTTGTACTAGAGTCGGTGCAGGTCGGCTCAGGCTTGACGTCACTCGTGTGCGAATCACGAATATCCCGTTGGCACAGTACCTACCTAACAAGCTTTGACAACTCGTACCACGACACCCTCTGCATGTATCAGTATGGGGCGGCGGCGGTCGGCGAGCTGACAGCGACCCCTGACCTTGTCCCCACATAAGACAAAATATTGCAGAAGTAGGGCAGAAGCTGTCGGCTCCCCGGCTATATAAGGCTTTCCTCCTTTCACCCATAGGTATGCGATAGACATTTGAGCTACCGTTTTTCTTTAATTTTCATATTCTCCGGATATTGACTTGATCTTCAGAGGATCTTGTCGGGGAATTCTCCTGATGGATTATTGACGGTCATCTTTTTTACAGGAAGGATACCAACAAGAGCAATTTTCGATATCATCTCGGTCTTGAAAGCCCATCTCACTCAGCGACAACATCATAGTATAATCTAATAAATCTATAAGAATTATATATAAAATATATTTTGACAATCAATCATGTTTTGACTAAAATATAATTGAGTGTGGAAATAGAGGTGATGATGTATACATTTCTAAACAAGAATATAAAATGATTCCGTTGAAAATGATGTGCCTCCAACATCACATATTAAAGACCAACTGGTAAAATTAAAAACTGCGTGAGATGTTATACAAAAAATTGTACTTTTAAAATATAACGTTTTGGTAATATTACGGGAGATGATGCATATCAGCCACTTCTTGCATAAATAAATCTAATTTATTAGTCCGAGATAATGATACAAATCATATTAATTTCTCTAGTAAATAACTAAAAAATTTAAGATTTTAATTTTAATTACTGTGTATTATAGGAGATTTCCTCTCTAATATAAAGTAAATTTTAAAATTTTGACTAATTGGATAGACCTCAATGAGTATTTTTTTAATTTATTTTAGTGGTTAATAAAAATTTTTCGTGAATATGAATTGTAATCTGAATTAGTCTATTTGAAAAATTAAATATGTGAGATAAATTTTAGAAGGGTATAAATTATATTTTAAATTTCTCTGATAAATAAATTAAAGAATTATAAAAAATGGACAAAAATAAAGAAAGCGTCTCTTTTTTCACAAATCATGAACGGTCGTCTTTGATTATTTTAACATTGGACGTCCTATGCTACTATTTAATCGTTTATCCTACTATTTAATCCTGTACTATTACAACTTTTACAGCTTAATTGTCCTCCATTATTATTATCTTTCGTTTAATACCTATCTAATTTTCAAATTGGTCGAGTGCATTATAATTATAATATGAATATTAGATGAATAAATTAAATTTATATTATAATAGTAATAATTTTGTAACTATTATAACGAAAATAATAACTATGATTTTATAGTTATACAATAATTAAAATACTTATGATTTTACCGTTATTATAATTTAAATTTGTATTATTATATTATGATAATTATAGAATCATAAGTGTTACCATTTGAGTTACTATAAATGTTAAATATATTAAATATGTATAGTAATAATTATCAAATCATAATTATTATAATTTATGTAGTAATTATAATAATTATTATAACTCAAATTTAATTCGTAGATAATCGCACTCATTTTTTTTCGAGAAAAAAAAAACTTACGACTACCGTAATTTTCTAAAACCGGCCTCTCTCGTCATCAATACCGATCATCAATATATCCTCAGCCAACTCATGAGGATTATCCCCTGGCCGCGACCCCACGGATCGCATTAATTAACTGCTGCAAGACTCGTTACGACCCCATTAGGTGACACCGGTATGACCAGATATAAACAAATCAGGGCTACAGAAGACACCAAACCACATAAAACAAAAAGAATGCAAATCATTTCGCATTCCACGCCTTCACCTTCTCCCCCTCCTCTCTCCCTCTCCCTCTCTTTATTCGTGTTCTCTTGTCAGATCTCAACCAGAAGACTTCCATCCGATCAGAGGCAAGAGTAGCAGTGTTGATGGTGGTGAAGAGACGGCCTTCGTTCCTCTTCCACTACCTGTTCGTCCTCCTCCTAATGGCCGTCACTTCCTTCCTCCCCGCCGCCGCCACCTCCGACAGCCACCTCCACCGTCGCGACCCAGCCAAGAATAAGAAGAAGAAGAAGAGGGCGCCACCGCTTCCCCCTTCCAGATCTCTGCCTCCGCCGTCCTCATCCTCCTCCTCGTGGGAGCAGTTCAAGAGTCTGCTCAGCTGCCGCTCTGCGGTGGCGCAGGTCCACGATCCGGCGTTGCGTCTCGGCCGCGCCGTCTGCGGGTCGTCCATCTGCGCCATCCGCGACGTCGTGCACTGCAACACCCGCGTCGTCCACCGCTCCGATACCGACCTCTCCTCCGACGCGAGTTCCATCACACAGAACGAGACCGCGCCGCTAGCGCGCTCAGCCCGCCACCGCCTGGCGCCTCCGGCGGCGTCGCTGGGCTGCCGCGGAGGCGGATACTATTCCCCGCTCCCCAAGCTCTCCGGCTGCTACGAGTGCCACGCCGTCTCCGTCGACTCATCGTCCAGGTACTTTCTCCAACAACGAGCCCGCACTAATTCATCAATTTTTTAACGAAAAGAGAAATTGATCCTAATGTGCCAATTAGGGGGTATCCAAGGCCGAGAACGCTGTGTGCTTGCGCCGAGTGCGGCGAGGTGTTCACGAAGCCGGAAACCCTAGAATTGCATCAAATCACACGACACGGAGGTACGATCAAATTGTAGATGAAACATTGATGTCTGAATTGCTTGACTTATCTCGAAGAGTAGTTTTTAATTTTATAAATTACTTTTAGTGAGAGAGAAAAAAACGAGTACTTGTTCTGATGATAACGTACCGTGTAGTGTCGGAGCTGGGACCCGACGATTCGGGACGCAATATCGTGGAGATAATCTTTAAGTCCAGCTGGCTGAAAAGAGACCGTCCGATCTCTAAGATCGAGCGCATCCTCAAGGTCCATAACACGGCCCGGACCGTCGCTCGCTTTGAGGACTACCGCGCGGCCGTCAAATCCCGCGCCCTCCCGCTCTCCGCCGCCAGCGGCGCCACTGGCCACAACCACCCCTCCCGCTGCGCCGCCGATGGCAACGAGCTCCTCCGCTTCCACTGCACCTCCCTCTCCTGCCCCCTTGGCGCCCGTGGCTCCACCTCGCTCTGCTCCAATACCGGCGACACCGCTTCCTCCGCCGTGGCCTGCGGCGTGTGCGCCGTCATCCGCCACGGCTTCGCGCGGGCGAACCGCCCGCATAGCGTGTGGACAACCTCCAGCAGCGGGCGCGCGCACGACTGCGGCCACGCCTCAGGCGCCGCGGAGGACCGGCGGTGGGCCATGCTCGTGTGCCGCGTCATCGCCGGGCGAGTTAGGCGCCCGGGCGACGACCGGGCGGCGGAGGACGCTTACGACTCGGTGGCCGTGCCCGACGGATCCGGCGCGTACGGCAACCTGGAGGAGCTGCTGGTGGCCAACCCGAGGGCCATCCTCCCCTGCTTCGTCGTCATCTATCGGGCCCTCGATCAGGACTATCCATCCACACTCGTAGAAAATCACTAAATGTCACAAATATTTTTATTTAATGTTGGCGTCAAATGCAACGGTGACCGAAGCCTATAGAAAAATCAAAAGGGTAACCTACCATCTCTGTCTCAAGTCCGAAGTCTTCATCTTTGATCAATTAATTCACTAAAATTATGTCTAGAAGTCCAAAACTTATTATTTGTGACTAATAAATATATTATTGGCGATCAAGATCGAGATTTATTTTAATAAAAGTAGATGAATGCAATACATGGAGTAAGTGAGGTGATCTTGCAGTGCTGGCCATTTATCTTCTGCCCCCCTGATCTGGAAGCCTTCCCCTTTTTCCAGCTTGTTTTCATATGGATTCTGAATCGATGAGAGTGCAAGGCTTGTAGTTGCAGGCACATGATCCAAACAACTTATGATCAAAATATTGTGTAGCTTCCATTATAATAATCTTCCACATTGAGTTCAAGCTAGATGGGACAAACTGCACATTGAGTTCAAGTTAAATGGGGCGCGAATTCTGAGACGCTGGACTTTTGAATCATCCGCCGCGAGCGCTTCCTGATTTATCTTGACTGTCAGTGGAAAATTTTTATGGGACCGAACCGGTCATCCGAGATTGAAAAAATTTAGTTAATTATTTTGTTTGACGGGACAAACTACAATGACTAACTTTAACACTTATAAAACAAATTATAAAGATTAATTATATACTTATGTATTGAACCATTGCACTGTGTGTGATTTTGCATGCAAACGAATGGTTGATATTTTGTAGAAGGTCGCCATTATGAAAAGAGTTGCCACAATTTGAAAAATTGTGATTCAATTTTTCTATGAACAAAAAGCCTATCCTAAAATCTTACAAAAATTACTCGGATTTGCCCTATAACCTACCTATGTTTTTTCTTAGCGTAATTTATGCACGATTATGATTCATATCTTGATGAAACATTGTTCTCGAACAGAAGTGGATGATTATTTTACTCGATTCACATGGCCAATGAGTTGAATGCGCAAGTGAAGTTTCTCCAGACCCCCTCCACTGGGATTCGCTAACACTGAATAATATAGGAAGACCTTGGGCACTGAACCACCCATCAAAGCTGCAGTTTCTCCAGCCAATCTGTGCTTTCTATTTTAAATGATGGATCACAAAAGTAGGCAATTTGTGAACTTAAAAAGGAAACACTTTCTTAATCTTTTAGAGGGCTGTAGGGTTAATAGAATTACGGGTGGTCAAGAGATTAAATAACAAGGAGGATTAGCTTCAGGTATTTTTTAAAGCCCATTATGAATTTGGTTGCATCTACCATCTCGATTATAATTTGATTTACGGATACTTGGGCATATTGAAAACAAAAATAATAGACAATATGAATTTTCAACGTGAATAACGTAGCACTCTAATTGTAGCAATCTTCGACGGGTTCATCGTGCCCCTCAGATTATAGTTTTGTTCGGAACGGCGGCCGGAGGCTGCCGTCAGTGTCCAAGCGGCAATCGGACGTATACACGAAAAGTAGGGCCGGTCCTAGGTTTTGAAGGGCCCGGTTAAAAAAAAATCTTTATATTTGTATAAAAAATTAAATGATGTTATAAAAAAATTTCATTAACATAAGTTGGTGAAGGAGGAAGAAAATATCCTCTTGAGTATTTTTTGGATAATTTTTTTAAAAAATACATACTGTTTTAAATTTTAAATTTATTTTTTTAATTTAATTTTTAATATAATCTTGTTTATATATATATATATATATATATATATATATATATATATATATATACACACACAATGCTGATATAGTGCGCGACCAATATATCCGCGTCCTTGCGCGCTCGCATGATTTTTGCTTTTTTTTTTTTAGAAATCAAACAATTTCTCTCTTAATAATTTTTTATTAATTTCTATTTATTTTTTCTCCTCCCCGCTCATCTTCTTCCTCCTTGGCACGACGGGGCGACGGCGACTTGCGACGGGCGAGGAGCGCAGGCGACGAGCGGTGATGACAAAGGAAGACGGCGACCGGAGGCGGCGACGGCGGCCGGAGGCGGCGACGGCGGCCGGAGGCGGCGACGGCGGCCGGAGGCGGCGACACCATGCAGCGCAGTCGGACGACGAGAACCAGGATGAACAATTACAGTGCAATATATGCCGAAACAGTAATCTATCGATGCGTACGGTCAGTTTGCAGCAGTTTGTTCGTCGGATGAGGAGGTCCATATGATGTCTTGCAGCACCGGCCGGAGCTCGTCGTTGCAGAAGGTCTCGTACTCCGCCGCGTCGCCGCCGTCCCGACGGACGGACACCACGAGCACAGACGGCGCCACCGTGAAGATCTCTGCGGCCACCCCCAGCTTCCCCTTTCGGCCCCGCTGCTCGCCTTCCAGCCTCACCCCTGACGCGCAGCTCTTCGTCACCCGGTACTTCCCCGCCGCCAATCCTTCTAGTCGACACCAAGCCGCTCGCCGGCTCCCTCGTTACGAACCGCAAGACCTCCTCTCCCCGCCACTTGCCGCCGACGAAGAGCCGCGAGAGGTCGAGACCCTCGGAGAAGGATATCAGATGAAAGGCGTTTAGCCTTTCCGGCTCCTCCGAGGCAGTGGCCGAGGCCGGCGGAGCGAAAAGCGATCTGGTGATCGTCCATTTCTTGAACCATGGGGTTTCCGTGAGCCGCTCGACCGTGATTCTTGTCTTGGGATTTGGGTCGAGCAGCTTGGTGATGAGTCGTCGGGCGTCCGACGAGAACCACGGCGGGCACTGGAAGTCCCCTCGGCGGGTCTTCTTGTACATGGCGAGGATGTTGTCGTCCTGGAAGGGAACGAATCCGGCGAGAAGGACGAATAGTATGACGCCGCAGGACCAGATGTCGGCCTTTTCCCCATCGTAGCCCTTTTTTCCGACCACCTTAGGCGCGACGTACGCCGGAGTGCCGCAGGCGGTGTGGAAGAGGCCGTCGCCAAGGAAGAAGAAGACGAGGAAAAAAAAAACCAGAATTCACGCGAGCGCGCAGGGTCGCGCACTGTATGAGGATTATATATATATATATATATATATATATATATATATATATATATATAAATAAAGAGGAACTTATCATTTTAATTAATTTAGTTCCGATAAACACATATTCACTTACTACTAAAAAATATTTAAAAAATTTAAAAGAAGGAAAAAGGGGGCCCCACCTCAGGCGGGGCCTTGTGCACCAGCCCCAGGTTGACCATCCTGGGGCCGGCTCTGACGAAAAGTATCACGTCATTCACGTTGAGTTTCACGTTATAATTTCACGCTCTCTATTATAACTCTATTGAAAATTTAGAATTTTTAATTGTCCTTTTCTCCTTCCTTTTAAGTTGTTATTTGTTACTTCTTAACCACTTTGCCCTCAAAATAATATATTTGTTTCGTTTCCTCATCTACTTTCTGGACTCTAGTGGTCCCTAACTAGGCATCGAGACTAATAATTTCTATGAAAGTCATTTGCAACATGATTGTTGTTCAACATAATCACTGTATCCCAGGTCATTTAAGGGTCAATTATAAGTTAGCTTTGGGATTTATCTCCTTTCATATATTTGAGAACGGATTACAAACGAACTACGAGGGACGCTTAGGACGAGCATGATCTTTTTTGATACAACATAATTACTTTATCATTTTATATCATGACATGCCCTCAAAACATACAATTATGACCAGTGACCAATGTAAGAACACTTCTGTTTTACTATTAGTAGTTTTAATTCAAATGGTCATTGATCAAATTAAATATTTGATATATCACTAAAAAATAAACCAGCGCCGGAATTATAATCACCCTTCGTTATGTCACCGATGGATATTTTATTATCCTTCGCTATTTATCCGTCGCTAATGGTCACTATTTAGAACACATCAAACTCTTTCTCCAAGAATGCGATGGGTTAATCTGTCACTATTAGCGACTGCCTAAATAATCCGTCGCCAATAGCGACTGCCTAAATAATTCCGTCGCTAAGCCAAACTCTGGAACTAAAAGAATTGGTCATTTGCGACGAATTAATTATTCCGTCGCTAAAGTATTTTTTTTTAGGGTTTTGGATTTTGACAACGGGAAAATCCTGAATAGCTTGCGACGGATTATTAATCCGTTACCATTAGTGACAGAAAAGTTAAATCCGTCGCTATTAGCAACGGACAAGTTATATCCGTCGCTAATAGCTACGGATTTAATTTGCCCGTTGCTATACTTAGGATATAGGGTTTTGGCCTAACCCTCTTTCTCCTCACGCTCGTACTAGCTACTTCCTCTTCCGACGATTTCCAGATCCGGTGACTCCTCATTCGACGTTCTCGTCCTCTTCCGACGTTCTCATCCGCTGGGCACTCCTCCTCCGGCGACTCCTCCTCCGACTTCAGGTAAGTTCTGAACTTATTTTTTTCGTGTATGTCGCCTGCGGCCGTGGTCGGGCGCAACCCCCTGTGGGCGGGCAAGTGGAAACTTGGAACAACTACTACTCTAAACTGTACAGGGACTTGACGTACAGGTGGAGGCAAATGGAAACCAGGCCATCTGTGGTTCCTAATATAGTTTGGATGACTTAGAGAGCCATTTGGGCTGTCTAGCATTGGTAGCACAGTTCATCGATTGCTCGAGTAAATCACAACTCAAAGCCTATTAGGCCGAGCACTAGATCCACAAAGTATACTGCTGGATCTCGTTCTATTATCGAGCATGTCTCTAACTTGGTAAGTTTCAAATTAAGTTAGAATACAATTTCTTACAAGTGTTTTTTTGTTAGTTTTAATGTACTTGCATTCTCTGTGCGCAGATTGCTAAATTATAGAGACCTGCCACTTGTTAGGAGGTGTTTAACAAGACCCATATAAAGAAAGATGAGTCATATGTCGATCGATGCTCCATGATAATTAATGTAAGGATATTACCTTTGATGTATATATATTTGTAAACTTTATATTGAGATTAATTTAATTCTTTTTTTACACAGGAAGTAATGACCTCTAGAGTTGTATAGGTATCTCAGTCTACTGCAGAGATGGATACTTTACAATCTCTTTCCACTGACCAGATTAATGACATTTATTATGATGCCGTTGGCGGAAGGAAGAAAACCTCCCTTTACGGCCTTGACTCTCAGGCCAAAGTTGTCTTTGACTGGATGAGAGCTCTAGGGATCAGAGGCGTCCTAGTTCCTCCACCTCATCTAGTGAGGTATAAGAATTACGGGAGAAAAATCAAGATCTGCGGACTAAACTCTCATCTTGGAGACAACGATGGTTGAGAGGGACGCAAAGGTACGGGAGATGCATGAGCAACAGTCACGAACTGAGGAGATACTGCGTCATATGCAAGCATTTGCAGCGACGTTATCTTCAGATTCACAAATATTCCGTCCGCATCATTTGGAGTCTCAGGACACCCAGAATCCTGACTATTTTTCTACTGAGTAGATAATTTAGAGGTATGTTATCATTTTTCTTAGCTGTTAATTTTTTCTACATTTAGTAAATCAAAATATTACTATCATTTTTTTATTATTATATGCACCGCTAAATCTATTTTACTTTTTTATTGTCATATTCAGATTTTACATATTTTAGGAATCATATTCAAATATGGTTGAAAGGTATGTATTATTCACAGAATGTTTCCTATTTTTTTTTATGAATTTACAATAACTAGTTATCTTTTTAATAAATGTTTGTAATTGTATTTGTGACTAATCAAATAATCTTTTGTGCAGGATTGAAGTTTATTTTGATTATGTTTATGATTAAGATGTCTTGTATTAGACTCTATCTTACATTGATGAGTAATTATGTATTTTGGTTATTAGATTTCGATATGTCTTGTATTTGGATGTACGATATATTCTACATTTTAGTTTATATGGATTGTAGCATATATTATTGTTATGTTGTGTTTTGTTTGTGTTTGGTTTGTTGTTATGTTGTAGATTTGGACCTTATCTTGTTATGATGTAGTTATATGGATTGTAGAATGGGTTATTGTCAAGGGCGTAGCCACCTTGTGAGGAGGGAGTGGGAGCACCCCTTCTCGAATTAAAATAATAATAATAATAATAATAATATATTTAAAAAGTGCTCACCATGTATTTTGACTTGTCGATTTATCATTATTCGTTATCGAAAAATTGAAATTGATTAGATATTTGGAAATCCCTCGGTCTGAGCTAGCCATTGGTACCATTTTTATAAGAAAATATCGTGACGTAGAATGTTAAATATTAAATTTTAAAATTAAAATATATATAATAATAAATAGATAAATTAAATGTAGAATATGAAGTAAGGAAGTTAAATTAAAATTTGATCGTGTTTGAACTAAATCCAATGGGTAGGTATGGAGATAATGGTTACATTGGTTCAAATTGTAATTGATTTGGAGTTGAATTTGGTCGAATTATATCCGAACCAAATTTAAAATTTAAACAAGCTTAATCGGTTTCAAACGAATTTCGATATTTTTGAGAAAACTTTCTCTTCCTTTTCTCCCTACGCACTTTGTAGCCCCCGTTGTGTCGTATGCCATCATTGTATCTTTGCTCATTTCTCCTTTTTATTTTCCCTTCCTCTTCTTCCTCATTTCCTTCTTCTCATTCTCTTCTCCCATGACAGTAAACTTGTAATTTTTTTCCTCTCTACTTCTTAAGTACAAAAACTTTTATTTTTCTCTTTCTCTTCTCCAGCAAGCAAGAAATGCAGCATCAACTACTGTCCTCTTTTTTCTATTCTCATGTTTCCTAGGATTTTGTTGGCATTGCAAGAATAACCCTATTTTGCTTTTCCTTTTTCTTTTTGTATTAATGTTGTCGAACTCATCGAAGACAGTCGAGGTTACTAATAAATTGTCTTCTCTTCTATGTTTTTTTTTCAAAATCAATGGTCTTTCTTTTATTTTTTCCGATGAACAACCCGTTACAAGTAACTCTTTTTCCACTTTATTGATCCACAACAATAATAAGAGGAGTAAACTATTCTTTTCTTCTTTTTTGTTTCATTAATTGCAGGAAAGAATCAGAGTGGTAAAATATAAACTTTATTTTATTAGATTGTTAGTTATGAAAATTATTTAGATCGGAATGAAGGTCTCATATATAAATGCTAACTATTATAAGAAAGTGAGATGATAAATGATTTTTTGACTTAGAGTCATAGATAATTTCTAGAAATGACAAAATGATATTTCAATTATAACTCAGGATTAAGATAGAAATTTTTAAATTTAAGTTTGTTTTCAGCTTCTTAAATTCGAAATTTAATTTTTTTAGATTGTGAAAATCGACCTATATTATTGTCTTAAATTTTTGAAAATCACCCCCTTAAGTTTAAAATCCTAGTAACGCCACTAGTTATTGTTATGTTGTGTGTGACGATTTGTTATTATGTGTATAAACACATTATTGTTGGGGCAATCTATGGTCCGGAGTAATCATGTATTTTGATGTTTGGACAAAGGGTTTAAGTTAGGTTCACCCTTGTGTTTGATATGTGTATGTGAGTGTGTAGGTTTGCAGGATACACATGGACTTAGGATACACATGGACTTAGCTGGACGGCTTTGGGACCGATGAAGGATGACATAGGGGACAAGCCGTGGGCTTGGATGCATTCGAGGGACTGTGGACAAAGCAGGGACGATGAGCCAAGGGAAGTGGATTTCGAGGCATACGTGGAGGATGACATGGAGGCAAGCTGAGGGCTTGTGTGCTCATCTGAGGGACGAGAGCCAAAGTCGAAGAGGGCTTGAAGGCAACAGGTCGAGGCTGCTGGAGCAGGAACGATGAGCCGAGGGAAGCGGACTTCGAGGCATACGTGAAGGATGACATAGAGGCAAACCGAGGGCTTGTGTGCGCATCTGAGGGACGAGAGCTAAAGTCGAAGAGGGCTTGAAGGCAACAGATCGAGGCTGCTGGATGAAGAGTCAGCTGAGTTGTGAGGGTGCGAGTGCTGAGAGAATTATACTCGGGAAATCCTAGGGTTCGAGTGCACCTTAGGTTTAAGGGTGGACCAGTCGACTGATGCTGGATCAGTCGACTGATGCTGGATCAGTCGACTGATGAAGTCCATAGAAATATCATCAGTCGACTGAAGGTAGCAGAAATTCGAACGTTGGGATGTAACGTTCGAATCTGAGTGGGACCAGTCGATTGCCCCAGGGCCAGTCGACTGGTAACAGTCATTTCAGCCTAGAGCATTATTTAAAGGGGCTTGGTTTTGGCTGAGAGTTCTTGATGAAATTGGCTTTGGTTAAATGTCAATTAGTAGTCTTTGTGCTCAGGAGTGTTGTCCGGATTGTGGCAAGGTTTCTCCACCCACAAGGAGCTACACGAGCTAGCTGGAGGTCTTCCGTGGAGTCATCTACCGACATATCGGGATCGTCCACCTTACGGACAGCCGTGGAGTAGAAGCTTCATCTCCGAACCACGTAAATTGGTTTGTCTTCTTAGTTGTTAGATTTTATTATTTGTTATTCTGCTTGCGCACTAATATTTGTAGGAAGACAAAATCGAAAAGTTGCTATTCACCCCCTCTAGCAAACGACAAGGTCCCAACAAGTGGTATCATAGCGAGGTTCGCTCATCTACGGACTAATCGTCGAGAGAGCAAAAAGCTAGAGGAGATGACGATTGAAGAAAAATTGGGTGATGACATCAATGTTCCACCTCCCTATGATCGCGAGGATTTCGAGTATTGGAGGATGCAGACAAAGACTTGGTTTGGTATGGATTGAAACTACATGATCGTGCTAGAAGAGCCATTTGAAGTCCCAAAAGATAAACACGAGAAAAAGCTTCGATCAAGATATTAGAATAAGGAGCAACAAGCCCAATCAAAGGCAAACGAGAATGTAATTTCAATATTACTTAATATTTTACCTAATGATGTAATTAGTGGTGTAGGTGAATACAAAAATGCACATGAGTTATGGAACAAGATGGTAGCATTTCATGAAAATCATACATAAGCTCAAGTAGTAGAAGAGCCCCAAAAAATGAGCTCAATGGTCCAAGAAGAGGAGAAGGATCAATTGGATGAAGAAAGAAGCTCAACATTTGAAGTAGCACAAGAAAGTGAAAGATTATCCACTTCATCAAGGGAAGAAGAAGAGGTCTCCACTTCAAGGATTGAGGGGGAGGAGAGACCACCTTCATTACTGGAGCAAGAAGAAACATCTACCTCCACCAAAGCAAAGTCAAAAGATCACATCATTTGCTTTGGATGCAACAAGACGAGACACTACAAGGACAAGTGTCCATTAGGTAAAAAAGAGGTAAACCTTAAACTCAATTCAAATAGTTTGAAAACTAACATTAGTTGTAGGGATGGAGCAAAAAAGGATAAGAAACATATAATTTGCTTCACGTGTGGTGAGCATGAACACTACCACACCAAGTGCCTAAAGAAAGAAGAAATCAAGAAATTGACGCACTTGAAGAAATTGGAAAAGAAGAGGAACTCAAATCAAGGGGGAGCTTCAAAGATAAAAGGGAAGATAATCCCTTATTTAAAATTAAATCAAATTTCAAATTCTTATATGCGTGTTAAGAATGATCATGGATTTAGATATAATGATAGGTATAGGGTTAACAAGGTAGATAATTCTAGGAAATCATTACCCAAAGCTAGACCAAGAAAGACCCAAACTACCATGCCTAAAGGAAGGAAGGTGGTTAATGATCAAGGCGTAAATCCCAAGAAGGGGAGACATATGCCTAGGAATGTGGGTAGGTCTAGGAATGTCCAAGGTGGTCATGATGACTCTAGGGTTAGAGCTCTAGAGTTGGAAAATCAAGTCTTGAGGGCAAGACTTTAAGAAATGAGAAAACCCTAGGTAGATTCACTATTGGATCTAAGGGTTTAGGTATGGGGTTGGGTAGTCAAAAACCCAACAATGATAGATCGGGTCTAGGATACCAATCTAAGTTCTCTGATGCCAATGAGAAGAAATATGCTAGGGTAACATATATCTATGGCAAGGAGGGGAAGTCCGAAAATGGCAAGGGGATGTCATGTAAAAGCAAGAAGAAAGGTTTAACTAATGACAAGGGGTATAAGGTTAAGAAAGTAAATGTTGTACGCCAAGAGTCATCAAAAGTACTTCGATGAGGCCTAGCATGTGTTGAGTCATCTAGGGAGGTGGCTAAGGCTAAGAGCTCAAGGGGGAGCTCTAGGAGCCATGTTAGGACCCATGGTTTATGGATCCCGGGAGGTTTTCTCTCGGAAGTCTAGAAGGGTCATGAAGTGTGCCAAAGGAATTGGAGACGGACTTGAGTCTCAATTCGTGGGTTTTGGCACATTGGATTTGTGTATCATGCATGGAAATATGACATTGGGGGTATATTGCATGAAAATTGGTCTTTGATGTATAAATGTCATATAAATCAATGCTAGGGATGCATTGTGGGTTGATATGGGAAAATACATCAAGAGGAGGTCAAAACTAGGACTTTAGGTTAAGGTTCAATTGAACTATTTAGATGGTTTTGAGTTTTGTGTCAATCTTGGGATTGGTGATAGATACATGTGTGAATGTATTTTTCTCAAGTAGACACGGGTACTACAAACCTTTTCACAAAATTTGGGAATTTTTGGAGATTTGTAGAATTTCTGGTGCATTTCTGAAATTGGGTCAGAAATGTTGAAAATAGGATTTTCGGGGTGTAAGTCGACTGGTCTAGGGGGCAGTCGACTGATATAGGCTGAAATGATTTTTCAGCAGTCGAAAAGTGTCATAGTGATGTAAAACAAGTGTATAATCTTATGGGGGGTTAATGCATTCTGTTTATAATCATTAGAGGTTAAAGGATCTAATAAGAGGGAAATTGTTGGAGTCCTTTTGATGTGTGGCAAAGGGGGAGAAGTGTTGGGTTTAAGTGGGAAACCAAACACGTCTTTGCGAGAAATCCTAGCTCATGGGGGAGCTTAGGTAAAGGGGAGCATTGTTGCTCCGTTATTGGCGTAGGGGGAACCTTGAAGAGGTTCTTAAAAAGTCTTTGTAAGTTCAATGTAGGGGAGCCTTGGAGAGGTTCTTAAAAAGCCCGTTTTGGGTAAAAATTCTAATTCATGGGGAGGTTAAGTGTGGGGATGCCTTGTGATAGGATCCATGCATGTTTACATTGTATTTGATATTTGTTTTCCCTAACTTAAACGTATTGCCAAACATCAAAAAGGGAGAGATTGTTGGGGCAATCTATGGTCCGGAGTGACCATGTGTTTTGATGTTTGGGTAAAGAGTTTAAGTTAGGTTCACCCTTGTATTTGATATGTACATGTGAGTGTGCAGGTTTGCAAGATACACATGGACTTAGCTGGACGACTTCAGGACCGGTGAAGGATGGCATGGGAGACAAGCCGTAGGCTTGCATGCATCCGAGGGACCGTGGACAAAGCAGGGATGATGAGCTAAGGGAAGCGGACTTCGAGGCATACGTGAAGGATGACATGGAGGCAAGCTAAGAGCTTGTGTGCGCATTTGAGGGACGAGAGCCAAAGTGGAAGAGGGCTTGAAGGCAACAAGTCGAGGCTGCTGGAGCAGGAACGATGAGCCGAGGGAAGCGGACTTTGAGGCATACGTGAAGGATGACATGGAGGCAAGCTGAGGGCTTGTGTGCGCATCTGAGGGACGAGAGCCAAAGTCAAAGAGGGCTTGAAGGCAACAGATCGAGGCTGCTGGATGAAGAGTCAGCTGAGTCGTGAGGGTGCGAGTGCTGAGAGAATTGTACTCGGGAAATTCTAGGGTTCGAGTGCTGAGAGAAATGTACTCGGGAAGGGAAACCTTACGTTTAAGTGTGGACCAGTTGACTGGTGTTGGATCAGTTGACTGATGAAGTCCGCAGAAAGATCAGTTGACTGATCCTGGACCAGTCGACTGATGGTAGCAGAAATTCGAACGTTAGGCTGTAACATTCGAATCTGAGTGAGACCAGTCGACTGCCCCAGGGCCAGTCGACTGGTAACAGTCATTTCAGCCTAGAGAAATATTTAAAGGGGCTCGATTTTAGCTGAGAGTTTTTGATGAAATTGACTTTGGTTAAAGGTTTATTAGTAGTCTTTGTGCTCAGGAGTGTTTTCCGGATTGTGGCGAGGTTTCTCCACCCACATGGAGCTACACGAGCTAGTCGGAGGTCTTACGTGGAGTCATCTACCGACGGATCGGGATCGTCCACCTTACGGACAGCAGTTGAGTAGGAGCTTCATTTACGAACCACGTAAATTGGTTTGTTTTCTTAGTTGTTAGATTTTATTGTTTCTTATTCCGCTTGCGCACTAATATTTGTAGGAAGACAAAATCGAAAAGTTGCTATTCACCCCCCTCTAGCAAACGACAATGTCCTAACAATTGTTTGTGATGGTTGTTTTGTATTTGATATAAATGTAAATAGGGAAAATAAAAAAAAGAAGAAGTGTTTGTAAAATTATATCTTAAATAGTGACGAATATTTAATTTTTTCGTTGTTATTAGTACGAATATTTAATTTTTCAATCGCTAATAGCGATAGATAATCCAATTATCCGTTGTTAATAACGATGGAATATAGTTTCCGTCGTCGTAGGCAAGTAGAAACTTATCTTCCCTACCAGAGGTTTTGACAAGTCAATATTCCGATGCTATTAGCGACGGAATAAAAAATGATCCGTCGATAATAGCAACGGATTGGTCTATTGTTAGTCGTTAATAGAAACGGAAAATTTACATTTGGTCGCTATTGGGTGATTGACAAATCTTTAATGTCGGGACATTAGCGACGGGAAAATAAATCTTCTGTTGCTAATAGCGACGACAAAGTCAATTGTGTGTCACTAATTTGTTGTTGGTAAAAAATATTTTCTCTGGTTCTTAGCGACGGATCATTTGCAACTTGCTACTATAATATAGCGATGGAACATTAAATATCTGTCGTTATTTTAGTGATAGATATTTAACGACTGTCGCTAAAAACGGCTACGACGAACTTGTAAACGATGAGAAATTTTCCGTTGTCCATCCGTCGCTACTTTCTAATAGCGATGGAATCCGTCCGTCGCTAAACTGTGATTTATTTAGTGTATTTCCTTTAATAAGAGTGGTAAGCTCTTTAATAATTACTCAATCTTCATAATGTTATCAAGGTAGCTAATCACAAGTGTGTATGCAACTCTTTTAAGGGATAAAATGCTACAACACGAGTATGTAATCCTCTTAAGAAATGAGGAGTAACTTCAATTCTAAAAACCAATTACACTTGTTTACATGAAATATTATAGACTCTAGGTATTTTATCAAATGTAATCTCATTGCGATGGCCATGTTCAATAGTTCATTTTCTAATAATCCACTTATATTCTAGTCTAGACATTACTATATATATGTCTATGATCCGGTCGGGTAAGTTTTCGAAGCTGATTAGGGTCTCGGTCGGATTGGGTCTGGATCAGACGAAGGGGGTCGGGGTCAGTATTGGATTAGTGCGTTAGATACTGATCTGGCTAAGAGGATCAGGATTCGAAGCAACCTGAGACGGGGCCCAATCAATGGCACCCGAGCAGATGTTCCTGGCTGAGAACTTTACCAGGTATGGATCCCCAACCCTGGGTCGGCTACCCTGGGTCTGTCACTCTGGGTCGACCACCCTGAGTCTGTCACTCTGAGTCGGCCACCCTGGGTATGTCACTCTGGGTCAGCCACTCTGGGTCTGTCACCTCGGGTCGGACACCCCAGATCGGTCATCTTGGGTCGGGCCCCCTGGGTCGGTCCCTTAGGTCGGGCGCCCTAGATCATCCTATATCAGTCACACTGGGTTGGGCACTTTGGGACCATCCTAAAAACGTGAGTGGCCGAGAGGCTGAGCTTGACTGACCGATCCAGGTCATAAGTTGGCAGACCCGGGTAGGCAGACCCGAGTGAGCGAAGGGGCCGCCAACATTAATTGGGGTCCGAGGGGACAACCTAGACAGACTGTCAGGCGGCTGTGGCAGTCTCACAGAGCAGCTAAGGCTGCCATTAGTTTAGTCTGTCAACTGACCATTCCTTAATGAGACATGACAACTCTGATAAGGCAGAGAGCTTCCCCTCTCCTCTATAAACCCTCCTTGGGGCTCTAAAGAAGGGGTTGTTGCCATTTGAAACCTTTGCTCCTCTTTGCACTCTCGTTTTTGGTCCGATCCAAGCCACTTGTGTCCTATTAGCACTCAAGCCCGACCTTGACCCCACGCTACTGTAGACCGTGGTCATCTTGGTCAGACCGAGTCATCCTAGCGAGAACCTTCTTAACTTGTCGACATGATCAAATTTAGCGCCGTCTGTGGGAATCTGCTTGATCGAAGGATGAAGATGAGTGACTCCAATAGGGTGACTGTTACTCTCTCACAGGAAGACCTTGATCTGCTGGTAGCTGCTAAAGCTCAGAAATTAGCTGTACAGCTGAAGATGGCCGCTCGCCCGACCCAGGAAGGTCCTACCGAGCTGGCAGCTCGAGTTGGTACAGAAGTTGGAGTTCGCCTGGGTGAAGGCCCTCACTTCCCCCCGAGCGTTCTTCGGCCCGACGAAAGACTTGCTCGACAATCTGATCCGCAAGAAGTCTCATCCATCCAAGCCAGAATCGACAAAGGGAAGGCCCCCATCAGCCAAGCCCCTGCTGACCACGCCAGTTTCCCCTTCTCCAGCCAAGTCCTGCAAGAACTAGTTCCCAAGCACTTCTGGCTCTTAACCATCCCTGAGTATGGAGGAACTACAGACCCAGAGGAACATTTGATGAAGTTTGAGAATGCAGCGTTGTTGCATCAATACTCAGATGGTATCAAGTGCCGAGCCTTCCTGACCACTTTGGCAAGACCGGGTCAGCGTTGGTTTGATAGACTCCCAGAGGGGTCTGTGAAGGAGTTCGCTGATTTCAAGAGACTTTTCTGTTGGATCGAGAAGAACGATAGAGGGGGGGTGAATATCGTAAAACGTTTCGGATTCGCAAAAGAGAATAAGCATCGAAAAATAAAGAAACACAAACGCGAACTCAAGCGATTTTACTTGGTTCGGAGTCGCGGTCGACTCCTACTCCAAGGCCCACGGTCGTTGACCGTTTACTGCGGGCAATACTATATGTGTGCAAATGTTTACAGAGAAATTTTATAGTTATAGTACAGTAAACTGAAACTTAAGCTCTTTCGTTACCGACGCCCGTTGTAGATTGTACTTCTGAGCAGAGGGTCGTCGGCGGCGCTTCAATCTCGAGTTAGGAAGTTTCTGGAGCAGAGCGCTTGAGTCGAAGAGCGTAGTGGCGTTGGAATACTGTGTTGAGAAGCCTTGGGGGTCGAGCCCCTTATATTGTGAGCCTGGGGGCGCCCGGGACGTTGGGGGCGCCCTCCACGTGTCTCATGATCCGGCAACCTCTCGGTTAGCCCTTATCCCTCAAGGATCGGGCTCAAGGTTTGACGAGGGCGCCCGGGAAGCAGGAGGCGCCCGGGTTGACTCTTTCAGTGGGCTTCTCGGCTGGATAAGCTTCTATCGCTTCGTTGGCTTCGACCCAGGGCGCCCGGGAGCACGGGGGCGCCCGGGAGCACGGGGGCGCCCGGGAGCACGGGGGCGCCTGGGAGCATAAGCTTCCGAAGCGTTTTCTTGCTTAACTTGTTTTGCCTTGACCTTGGGGGCACCCGGGACACTGGGGGCGCCCTGCCCAGCTGCTTGCCCCTCTCCTTTGGGACGTTCTGAGCTGCAGACACACATTCCTTCGGTCCTGCATCCAACGTTTGTCCAAAACAACACAAAGCAATAAAATATTAGGTTTATACAACCTTAGCTGTCTTGGTTATGACTTTGGGTCTCCAAAATGGAACCCTAGGTCGAACCGACGCCTACTGTTCCCTTGACGGGGAATGCGTCCTCACCTACTCCTCTCAGGAGAGTTTACCTTTTGCCAACCGGCTTCTCCGGTTGGACTTTTGCCTAGCAGTCCTTCGCTAGGGCTTAGGTGCCAAGCTGTCCTTCGCCCGGTGCCTAGCAGTCCTTCGCTAGGTCTTCGGTACCAAGCAGTCCTTCGCCCGGTGCCTAGCAGTCCTTCGCTAGGGCTTTGTATCCTGACATTCCTTTGTCAGGTGCCTAGTAGTCCTTCGCTAGGGCTTTGTATCCTGGCATTCCTTCGCCAGGTGCCTAGCAGTCCTTCGCTAGGGCTTTGTATCCTGGCATTCCTTCGCCAGGTGCCTAGCAGTCCTTCGCTAGGGCTTAGGGTTTCGATGCCTAGCAGCCCTTCACTAAGACTTTGTTTCTGCACACTTGAATAACATTGTTAGACAACAAATAATACTTAACTTTGAATCCTTTGCCAATATCAAAACAAGGTTCGATATGGTGCTTCCTGCACTAACATTTTCCTCCAACACTTCGCGAGTATCAAAAGGCATCACAAGACCAGTCTGAACCTCTTCGCCTTGAAGCAGAGCCCCAAGGAGCCTTTGCGGGCTTACATCAAAAGATTTAATCAAGTTGCATTGGACATGCCTACCGCCACCTCAGAAGTGCTTATTAGTGCCTTTGCCCAAGGCCTACAAGAAGGAGAATTCTTCAGGTCACTGATCTGGAAACCCTCAAAAGACTTTGAAAGCCTCCTAGGCAAGGCTACTAAGTATGTTGATGTGGAAGAAGCATAGGCCGCTCGATGACGGGAAGTCGGGCCCGCGCCAGTGAACCCTCATCCTCAGAGGACCACACCCCCTGGCGGACCCCTCAGAAGTCCCTGAGCCATGGGACACAGACTCGGTGCTGAGCGTGGTATAGTTCAACAGGTGGCCCAAGGATGCCTCCCTACTAGATGACAACCCTATTGTTCCTTCCATACCAGCCATACCCATGACCTTCAGGACTGTTGGCAAGCTGGTCGTGGGCAAGCCCGTCCTGGCCGAGGAACCCCTAGAGGAGCTCACTAAGGAGGTGCCCGAGGTCGAGGAAGAGCGCAACCAAATCGACTAGACCCCAATGCTCAAGGGACCACCCCTGCAGCACGGCAACTGTTCCCGACCCCCAGCTCCCCTAGGCAGGGAGACGCGAATGAAGAGCAGGCTAATTAGGAGAATGCTGTACATGGGTCCATCAATGTTATCTCTGGTGGCCCTACCTATGGAGATTCTAACCGAGCTCGAAAGTCCCAAGTAAGATGTCTGGAGATCCATCAAGTGGGTAGCAGCTCTGCTCAAGCCCGAGGACCGCAGATTAGTTTTGGCTCTCAAGACCTGCAAGGTGTGGAAGTTCCCCATGACGACGCGCTGGTCATTACGACGGTCATAGCAAATTACCAGGTCCTCCGGACCATTGTGGATACTGGAAGTTCGGTCAACATTCTCTATAAGAAGGCGTTTGAACAATTGCAAATTGAAACCAGCGAGCTACAGCCTGTGACCACACCTCTTTTTGGGTTCACGGCAAATGAAGTGCAACCTATAGGCCAGATCAAGCTAGCCATCTCACTCGGGGAAGAGCCCTTGAGAAGAACCCGGTGGTCAGTTTTTTTGATAGTGGATGCACCCTTTGCCTATAACGTCATCCTGGGCAGACCCGTGCTTAATGAGTTTAGAGCAGTAGCATCAACCTTCTACTTGAAGGTGAAGTTTCTAGTGGGTGACCAAGTAGGGGAGGTCAGGGGTGATCAGAAGGTGGCGCGGCGATGCTATGTCGATGATGTCTAGACAGATGTGAGAAAAGCCTTTCGAGCCCCTCCGGCTAACTGCAACATGGTGCAGCCCTCCCCCTGGGCCTAACTCAGAGAAGAGAAGGAGGAGATACAACTTATGCTAGACCGAGAGGAAACAAAGGTGAAAATAGCTCCAGGGCTGCATCCTGACCTCAAGCGATAGTTAGTAAAATGCTTAACTGAGAATCAGGACGTGTTTGCCTAGTCTCAGAAAGATCTGAAAGGAGTCAGGCCAGAGATCATGTAACACAAGTTACATGTCTATCCTGATGCCAGGCCGGTGAAGCAGAGGAAGAGGGACATCAATCCCGACCAGAACAAGATCATTCAAGCAAAAGTGGCAAGACTCTTAGATGCAGGGCATATCCGGGAGGTGCAATTCCCGGCCTGGCTAGCAAATGTGGTACTAGTGTCTAAGTCGGAGAACAAATGGAGGGTGTGCATTGATTTCAGAGACCTTAACAAGGTCTGCCCCAAAGATTGCTACCCCCTCCCCAGGATTGATCAGATGGTAGATTCCAACGCGGCTCATCTTCATGTTGGATGCCTACCAAGAATATCATCAAGTGTCGTTGTCTCCCGATGATCAGGAGAAAGTTAGTTTCATCACAGCTGAGGGCATTTACTGCTATACAGTCATGCCCTTTGGACTCAAGAATGCAGGGGCTATTTACCAGAGGCTGATGAACAAGATATTCAAAGAACAGCTTGGGAGGAACATAGAAGTGTATGTAGATGACATTCTTATCAAATCCCTCAAGGCAGCAGACCTGGTGGCTGACGTAGAAGAAACCTGTTGCACTCTCAGGAGGTACGGTCTTAAATTCAACCCAACCAAATGTTTATTCGGGACCAAGAGTGGGAAGTTCCTGGGATACATTCTGACCGAGAGGGGAATAGAAGCTAACCCGGGCAAGGTAAAAACTCTGTTGGACATGCCACCACCCAGGAACCTGAAGGAAGTGCAACGCCTGACTGGAAGAATCACAACCCTCACTCACTTCATCTCTCGATCGGCTGATCGGAGTCTTCCTTTCTTCAAAATTCTGCGCAAGACTACCAAATTTCAGTGGGACGCTGAGTGTGATCAAACCTTTGAAGAATTGAAGTCTTACTTAGTTAGCTTACCAGTCTTGGCCAAACCTGAAGAGGGAGAGGTATTATATGTATATCTCTTAACCACTGAGGGAGCTGTAAGTGTTGTACTTGTAAAACAGAAGGAGGCTGAGCAACAACCTATATATTTCTTCGGGCATTTACTTAAGGAAGCCGAGTGTAGGCATAACACACTTGAGAAGTTAGCCTATGTACTTGTGTTGATGGCCCGACGCTTGCGCCCGTACTTTTTGGCTCATCCCATTCGATTGTTGACTAATAGCACATTCGGGAAAGTGTTAGTTAATCCATAAGCCTTAGGTCGAATGATTAAATGGACTACAGAGCTGAGTGAATATGATATCCAATATTTGCCCAGGTCGGCTATCAAGGCTCAAGTGTTAGTTGATTTCCTCAGTGAGCTTCACACAGAAGGAGAAGAGGGGACCTGGAAGATCTATGTGGATGGCTCGACCACTCGGGCTGGAAGTGGCATGGGGATCATACTAATCTCTCCTAAGGGAGATCACCTTCAACTGGCTGTGCGATTGGAATATCGGGCCACCAACAATCAAGCAAAGTATGAAGCCCTCCTGGCCGGGTTGCAAGCTGCCAAGCATGTAGGAGTCGCCAGGGTCATGTTACACTCGGACTCCCACTAGTAGCTCGGCAACTAATGGGACAATTCGAAGTGAACGATGAAAAGTTACAAACTTATGTGGATGCTTACAAGCAGTTGCAGAATGAGTTCCAAGAGGTTCAGATACTACAAATCCCTCGAGGAGATATTCTTAAGGCTGACGAATTGGCTAAGCTGGCCAGTGCTGTCACTCCATGGGTCTTCACTCGGCCTTCACCCCAAATAATGCTTGTGGCTCAGGTCGAAAGAGAAGCAGAGATGGAGGTAGAAGGAGACTGGAGGGCACCACTAATAGCCTACCTACAAGATGGGGCTCTTCCCACTCACCCTGAGCAGGCTCGGCTATTAAAGAAGAGGGCAACTCGATTTACTCTGGTGGGAGCCACTCTGTACAAGCGAGTCTTCTCTCGGCCACTACTCAGATGTTTAAGGGCGGATGAGGCAGACTATGTACTGAGAGAGATACACTTGGGGTCTTGTGGAAGTCACTCAAGGGGCCGATCTATGGCCCGGAAGGTCTTGCTGGCAAGGTATTTTTGGCCAACACTTCAGAATGATGCTAATCAACTGGTCATTTCGTACCTCTCCTGTCAAAAACATCAGAGCTTACCTCATCGGCCAGTCGAAGCTCTGAGGGCTTCCATTGTATCGTGCCCTTTCGATTAGTGGGGTATGGATATAGTGGGACCTTTCCCCTTAGCTGTCGCTTAGAAGAAATTCTTACGGGTTGTTGTGGATTATTTTTCAAAGTGGATCGAGGCGGAGGCGCTGGCTCGGATCAACGAGCAAGCTGTTATTAAATTTCTTTGGCAAAATATCCTGTGTCGATATGGGATACCACACAAGCTGGTCTCAGACAACGGTCGACAGTTCCAGGGGTGGAAGATACGAGAATGGTGTGAAGCCTATGGAATCAAGCATGCATTCACTTCAATGGCTTATCCCCAAAGCAACGACCAAGCAGAGGTAGCCAACAGAGAGATCTTGAAGGGGCTTAGGACTAAGTTGGACCATGTGGGCGATACCTGGGTAGATGAATTGCCCAGTGTTCTCTGGATTCTCCGAACCACCCCTAAAGAAGGCTCAGGCTATACTCCGTTCCAGTTAGTATATGACAGCAAGCCCATAGTTCTAATGGAGGTGGGATGTGAGTCGGACAGGAGGCGGTTATATGGGGAGGACAATACAGAGAAGAGGCACTTGGAACTGGATCTGATCGAAGAGATTCGAGATCGGGCGGCGGTTCGCATGACCGCCTACAGACAAAGAATGCAGCGCATATATAACCAAAGCATTATACCCAGGAGTTTTCAAGTAGGCGATCGGGTATGGAAGAGAGTCAAGCCGGTAGGGGAAGTAGGCAAGCTGGAACCGCAATGGGGAGGACCCTTCCTGATGATCGAGAAGCTGGGGTCGGGAGCCTATTATTTGCAAGACGCCCAAGGAAAGAAGCTGGGAAGGCCTTGGAGTGCAACACACTTAAAATTGTATTGTGAGGAAAGTTGAGTGAGTGACCCTTGTAATTGTATCACATGAATATGATAGTGGAACTCAAGACATCTAAAAGGCAACTACTGTAAGTTATAAGTGGGCATACTCTCACGCACCCACCGGACTCGGTGCCGATCGAGCGTGGCGCTCCATGTTCGGTCGGGCCCGGCCTGGCGTGGCGCTCCACGCTTGGTCAGGGTAAGTCAGACGGTGTCCAGACTCTTGCTCTTGCAAGTTATAAGTGGGCATGCTCCCACGCACCCACCGAACTCGACGCCGATCGAGCGTGGTGCTCCACGTTCAGTCGGGCCCGGCCTGACGTGGCGCTGATAATTACCATTTTGATAATCAATTTAGGCTCTTAAATCCATGTTTTGATCCCTTTTTGTATACTTGATCTTACATTTACACTAGGTTCCATGAATTACTTCTATTTTTGGCTTTGGATACAATTCTTTCTATATTTGAGATATTTTGGCATTAAAATTTGAATATAATTTTGTAGGCTTCGAATGATCATGGATCTGGATTAGATTGGATCGAACTTGAGTTCAGGCTTGGCTTCAAGAGATGGATAAATGTGGGTCATCCAATTAAGAAACAGGGAGATCTGAGCCATCTATCAGCTTCTGATCAATCCGAGCTCAAAATAGAGTTAATCAAGTCCATAGATCAAGATCTGAAGTTTTGGTCCAAATCAGAAGTCATCCAGCCGTTGGATCAAGCTCGAGAGGAGTCTAAGCCATCCATTCAAAAGGAAGGATAATCTGAGCCATCCGTTGTAGATCTGATCGATCCAAGCTAAGGAGAAGTAGATCCTGACCATTGATGGAGATCTGGAAAGTTTGGACTCAATCCGAAATGATCTGACCGTTGGATGAAGCGAGGATGATCACAGCCGTTCATTTTGAATTGGAATTACTTAAATCAGAGAACTTCTCCGCCCAGCTGAGGGGTCAGGAGTTTCTTATCTGTTCATAGTTTTCACAGTTTTCTTCTCCGATCGCGTGCGGCCAACATTCGATCTACGCTCCAGTTCAAGATTTCGAATCATCAAGGTAGACTTTCTGTGAAGTTGCTAATCAAAATTGTCTCTGGAAGCTCAGGTGAGGGTTTCTCCCTGAGCTAGGCCTCTGCCGATCACTTCCTTCTTGATCGCCGATCTTCATCGACCGGAGCTATCAGATCACTCGGAGGGGTTCTTCGAAAGTCTGAGGGTTTCTGAGTCAGATCCGATCTTCAATTCATCAAGAAGAAAGGGATCGATAAGGTTTTCAGATTGTGCAACCAAGCTGATGATTAACTGATCGCGGGAAGCAAATTCTCTGATGATTTTCGAGCTAGAGGGTTTTTAGCTGGTTCTTGTGTGACGGCAAGAAGGATCTGGGATGAAGAGACTGATCGGTTGTTAATTTTTGGCAAATTTAGTTTCTGAACTCAATTCCTTCGTTGTTTCAGTTTGCATCAACATTCATTACAGTATCTGATCGGTCTGTTTGACTGATCAAGAAAGCATCTGATCGGTTTGTTGACCGATCAGGTAAGTATCTGATCGGTCTATCGACCGATCAAGAAGTGTCTCAGCTCCATTTACGTTCCAATCCTGTTTTCTTTAGTAAGTTTTGTTTCAACTTCACATTTCTGCAATTTAGTTATAGATCTTATGATTTCCTGCATTGGATATTAGATTTTGAATTGCAATCCTATAGTTTTGCATTGAATTGCTCAGTTTTCAAATAGGTTAAGTTTAGTTTCTGCAAATTTCGAATTAGTTTCTGCTTTAGCTAAGTTCACTCTGCTTCAAACTGTTATTTCATCCATTATCGCAAAAAACCCCCCCATCTTACTTGAAAACCCAAAACATAGAAAACGACAAAATCTAGCTTGAGTTAAGCAATCTTAACTAGTTCTTGGAAAAATACGACTTGAGGCCCCTATACTACACTTAGTTTTGTGAGCTAAGGGTTTTCAATTTATAAATTCAAATTTGAGGCTCATCGTGACACTCGTTATTGGGCAGTATCAGGCGCTCCACGCTCAGTCAAGGTATGTCAGACGGTGTCCAGACTCTTGCTCTTGCAAGTTATAAGTGGGCATGCTCCCACGCACCCACCGGACTCGGCGCCGATCAAGCGTGGCGCTCCACGTTCGATCGGGCCCGGCCTGGCGTGGCACTCCACGCTCGGTCAGGGTAAGTCAGACGGTGTCCAGACTCTTGCTTTTGTAAGTTATAAGTGGGCATGCTCCCACGCACCCACCGGACTTGGCGCCGATCGAGTGTGGCGCTCCACGTTCGGTCGGGTCCGGTCTGGCGTGACGCTCCACGCTCGGTCAGGGTAAGTCAGACGGTGTCCAGACTCTTGCTCTTGTAAGTTATAAGTGGGCATGCTCCCACACACCCACCGGACTCGGCGCTGATTGAGCGTGGCGCTCCACGTTCGGCCGGACCCGACTTGGCGTGGAGCTCCACGCTCGGTCAGGGTAAGCCAGACGGTGTCCAGACTCCTGCTCTTACAAGTTACAATTGGGCATGCTCCCACATATCCACCGGCCTCAATGCTGGTCGGGCGTGACGCTCCACACTCGATCTGATAAGCTATGCGGCTTTGAGCCTAGCCTTAGTGGATAATCCTGAACGATTGACATTAATGCACTTGGGCACCTAGAATGAGTTGAATGATCGAGAGACAAGTCTTGATTGAACATAAGTCATCAGGAAAATGAGCCCTTTCCTCGGATCGGGCAGCGAAGTCATAAAAGTTGATTAAATAAAAAGCTGGGTGACCAAAAGGAAATACCGAGTTGGGGCCTCGACCTAACCGGGTAAAGACACTGAGTCAGGGCCTCGACCTGACCGGGTAAAAATGCCGAATCAGGGTTCGTACCTGACCAGTGGGAAATACTGAGTTAGGGCCTTGACCTGACCGGGTAAAAGCGCCGAGTGAGGGCCTCGACCCGACCGAGCAAGAATACCGGGTCAGAGTCTTGACCTATCAGGATCTCGATCTGACCGAGGGAAAATACCGATTCAGAGCTTCGACCTGACCAAGTGAACAATCTCGAATCGGTGGCCCCACGAGGGCCAACATGGGGAGCACTTAAGCGCGATACGGCTACTGACCCCGAGCAATGCATTTTAACCAGCCTGAGTAATCGACCCCGAGTGAATAACTCAGTTATCCTGAATGAGGGGTTCTTGGCAAACATCTCAAATATCCGAAGCGATTGACAAAACGACAAGACATGGTGGTGGTAAGATTAGAAAGCCGACAAAACAAGAACTTTATACATGAAATAAGGCCCAAGGCCATTACAAAACATGAACTGGGCCTTAAAAGTCGAGTCAGAGAAGAAAGAAAAAAGTAATTGACAATCTAGGTGAACCGGGGGAATGCATCTTCTGGAATCATCGCCTTGATCAGAGTGGCCTTCACAGTATTGGGAGGCATGTCCGCAGGGATATGGCCAGCGTCCACGAGTTGCTGCAAAGTGCCCTTCATGCCATACATAATCATGCCAACGGTGCGCTGAGCCACTTGTCGAAGAAAAGGCTGAGATTGAATATAGGCCAATCTGGATTGTTCGATCCGGGGTGACTCGTCTAACTTGTAATCTTCCGGCTCCTTCTTCAGTCGGGCGATCTCAGCCTCTTGTTCTGAAATATTAGCATCCCGAGCCACCAGCCCTGCCTCCTTGTTCACCAGCTGGGCTTCCAAGGCTTGAAAGGCTTCTCTCTGAGCCGCCAGCTCCGTTTCCTTGTTCGCCAGGGCTGACTGAGCCTGGTTATGTGCGGCGGCTGATTCTTTTAATTGTTGTTGTAGGGCTTGGGCCTCAGCTGTTTTCTTATCCAAATTCGAGAGGGCCCGAGTCTGACGAGCAAGAACGGCCTTCTTTAGGGCCTCCGTGACTTCCAGTCGATTAGCCAGTTGATCTATTTCCCGGGAGGAGGCCGCTAGTACTTCATGCTCTTGCTCTGATCGAGCATCAGCCTCCACCAATTGCGTCTTTAGAGAGGTTATCTCAACGCGGAGGAGGGTCTGGCCATCTTCGCCTGCAGGGAGAGCGCAATGAGCTAGCTAGTTCTCCAGCTCTTTTATCCTGAACTCTGCCGCCCGACGTTCCCTCGTACTGAGGACCAAGGCCTGAGCGACCGCTCGACTCGCGAACCAAAACCATGCAAGAATGAACAGTATAAGTAAGAGAGCTGGGTAATAAAGAGGAAAAGAGACTTACCTGAGTATTGTCCATAAAGAAATTATCAGCCAGACTCAGAGGACTACGTCCTTGGACCAGCTCCAGGCCTTGGTCCCAGCTGGCAGCTAGCCGACCATGCAAGTTGAGTGGCTGAGGCTCAACTATCTAAGTCAATGTGGTTTCCGAAGGAAGTTGCACCTCCACGAGAACTCGGGGAATAGTGTTCATGTACAAGAGGGTGGCTATGGCGTCTTCCCCGGCGGGGTTAGCAATGGCTGCTGAACGAGAGGGCGTTTGATTGGGTGTGGAGGCTCTTGGGTGAGGTAGCCCCGAGACAGAGGTGGAGGCTCCCGAGCGAGGAAGAGTCGACCTCGAAGTAGAGGCTCCCGAGCGAGAAGGAGCCGAGCCAGAGGTCGGGGCTCGAACCATCACACGGCTGGGTGGGAGAGTTGATGGGCACCGCGCCTCTTCAGTCCGAACTCGAGCTGCAGATCGACCAGACGAGACAGTCACCCGAAGTCGTTTCCTCGTGGGCTCCCCAGGGATCGTCTGCGCCGTAGTTGTGGCCGGTGTTGCTGCCGCCACGTCTGCCGCTGGGAGATCCGTTGCGGGATCCTCATTTAGCAACTCAAGATCCGAATCCTCCCCCTCATTGATTGGCTAATCAACAGCTGGAGCGACACTTACCGGTGGCACCTCCCGACTAGCCAATAGCTCCGCGGCTCGGGCATTTAGTGCTTCCTCCTCCAAAGCCAGCTGGTCTGTAATGAGGGCATCCATCATAGTCTCGGCTGCAACCCAGAGAAAGCTTTAGTTAGCATTAAAAGACTCCTAAACAAAATGAAAACTTACGAAAGGTGCCGGGCAGTTCTGTGGGAATGTGGCTAAGCTGGAAAATATAGAGCACAACCTCGCTCAACAGTTTGCCGGCATGAAAGCGGAGCCCCCTGATTTTAGAGAAGGCCATTTGGAAGCGGGGGTCTGAACGGTATTTCTTGGGCGCAAGAGGGTGGGTCGGCAAATCCTCCACCCACTCAGTCGGCCAGGTCGGGGGTGGGGCAGAGCGCACATAAAAGAAATGAGATTTCCATCCCTTATTAGAAGAAGGAACCTTATCTAGGAAAGCAGTTTAACTCGGGCCTGGAAGAAAAAACAACCCGATTTTTGCATTTTGAGGTAGAAGAAGAGATGGAAGATTCGGGGGTTGAGAGGGATGCGGAAGGTATCAAAGACGATTACGGTCCCACACAAGATCCGGATGGAGTTGGGGGCTAATTGGGAGAGGGGCACTTGGAAGTATTGGCAGACCGCTATGATGAAAGGGTGCAAACGGAATCGCAGGACGGCTAGCAAGTGGTCTTTAAAGATGGCGAAGTAACCTAGGGGAGGTTGATGAGGTCGGTCGGGACGAGAAGGACACTTGGAAGTATTGGCAGACCGCTATGATGAAAGGGTGCAAACGGAATCGCAGGCCGGCTAGCAAGTGGTCTTTAAAGATGGCAAAGTAACCTAGGGGAGGTTGATGAGGTCGGTCGGGACGAGAAGGAAGGGCCAAAAGGTGATCTTCAGGGATCTGGTAATCTATGTGAAGGGTATCTGGATGACCCAAAGTCAAGGTTGAACGGGTAGTGGTATACCACAGCCCGGACGAGGAAGATGACTCGACCATTGAGTCGGGCTCAGGAATTAAGAGAAAGAGAAGAGTACCTAGAGGTCGGGCAGACCGGAAAACGCTAGTCGCCGGAGCTCACAGGGTCGGGCGGCGGAGGTCGAGCAGGAGAGGAGGTGACAGTGAATGGTGAAACGAAGGCGGGTAAAATGAGAGGAGAAGCCTATTTATACTGCGCTTAGGACGAGGAGGACCGTCCGATGCTGGAGGGGAAAAGGGCGGGATCTGATCCCAGCCGTTGGTTTCCCACTCTTTCCCGAGGTTTCGAGACCTTTCCTCTGCCGCCGCACGAGTCTGACTGATGACACATCGGTGCCAGAGGCTCACAGTCGGGGAATGACACGTGACCGCACATTGAAGACTGATTTGATAGGGGATTTGACATTTAAGACTGAGGATTTTGGGGGCGAAATGGATGTCAGGAATACGAAGACGGGTTCAGCCGACCGGGCTAGTAGCCTAGTCAGTCGGACTTGGCGCCTCCTTCGATTAGACTTGAAGGGGAGGCTTGTGATCCGGCCGAGTAAGTTTTCGGAGCTGATTAGGGGCCCGGTCGGAATGGGTCTAGATCAGACGAAGGGGGTCGGGGTCAGTATCGGATTAGTGCGCTAGATACTGATCTGGATAAGAGGATCAGGATTCGAAGCAACCTGAGACGAGGCCCAATCAATGGCACCCGAGCAGATGTTCCTGGCCGAGAACTTTACCCGGTCCGAATCCCCAACCCTGGGTCGGCCACCCTGGGGCTGTCACTCTGGATCGGCCATTCTGGGTCTGTCACCCCGGGTCGGACACCCCGGATCGGTAATCTTGGGTCGGGCCCCCTGGGTCGGTCCCTTAGGTCGGGCGCCCTGGATCATCCTACATCGACCACACTGGGTTGGGCACTTTGGGACCATCCTAAAAATGTGAGTGCCCGAGAGGCTGAGCTTGACTGACCGACCCAGGTCATAAGTTGGCAGACCCGGGTAGGCAGACCCGAGTGAGCAAAGGGTCGCAGCAGCAGTAAAGATCATCCGAATCTCCCCATTGTCAGAAAAGGATTTCTGACTTAATCATGACCTGACAGAGCCGCTAACATTAATTGGGGTCAGAGGGGACAACCTGGATAGACTGTTAGGTGACTGTGGTAGTCTCACAGAGCAACTAAGGCCGCCATTAGTTCAGTATACCAAGTGATCATTCCTTAATGAGACATGACAACTCTGACAAGGCAAAGAGCTTCCCCTCTCCTATATAAACCCCCCTTGGGGCTCCAAAGAATGGGTTGTTGCTATTTGAAACCTTTGCTCCTCTTTGCGCTCTCGTTTTTGGTCCAACCCAAGCCACTTGTGTCCTATTAGCACTCAAGCCCGACCTCGACCCCCACGCTACTGCAGACCGGGATCATCTTAGTTAGATCGAGTCATCCTAGCGAGAACCTTCTTCATTTGTGGACAGGATCAGTCTATAAGCATGAGATTATCTATTATTATTAATTACATAATAGAAGCTAATCTCATATTGTTTATTCCATGAAGTTATTAACACATTGAAAGTTTCTATAGCATTGCCTTGCTTTAGAATTATTTCATGATCTAGCTTACTTTATCTCTAAGGTAATTAACAATACTATAAAACTTTTATTACAACATACCCATAATGAAACAATAGATAAAACATACTTTAATTTTATTTGAATATGAAGAAATATACATGAATAAAAAAAATGTACACAGAATAATTGATAAATTAGAAAACGCATGGCAATCCTCTTTTATTTGATGGAGTCGTTTGGAAATTTGGAGCTTGGCGCCAAATACAAATAGGGTGAAAAAAATCATTAATGAGAGGAAAAGTAAATTATTTATATTTTTTTATTTGAGAGGGAAGAATTTTATTAAGTATTAATTTAATTGGAAGAAAAGGAAGGAGAATAAAAGTTAAATATATAAAATTATAAAAATATCCTTACTTTCGAAAATAAACATATTTATGAAAAAAAATGAATATATGTAGGGGTGGGGAAAATACTACTATACATATCATACTGATTATCCAGAAATTTTTGATATATTGAAAAATTCAATACGGTATAATATCGTACTAAAATTTTCGACATCGGTATAAAATTTATTATTTTTTGATATTTCGATATATATCGAAATATTGAAATAAATTATTTTTATAATACTTGACAATCACTGCTACAACAGATAGTAGCTATTTAGCAATGACTATTATATGTTGTAGCAGCTATTACACAGTAGTTGCTACAACGTGTAGCAACTACTCAATAATAGTTGTTATAACTGTGTAATAAACTTTCGAATACCATATTTTTATTTGAATATCAGAATGGGTCAAACTTTTCGTTTAAATTATATATTTCTGAACGAATTTCGATTAAAAAAAATCATCTCATTCTTATATCAGAGTAAAAAATTATGATGTTCGAAAGGTTACTACACAGTTGTAGCAGCTACTATGATATAGTTGTAGCAACTATTTTTGAGTAGCTACTACAACGTGTAGCTGTGATTACCGAATAGTTGTTATATATTGTAGCAGCTATTATCAAGTAATTGCTAAACTATGTAGTAAACTTTTGAACACTATAATTTTTACTCGAATATTAGAATTAGACGATTTTTTTTTAAATCGAAACTCATTCAGAGATCTATAATTCAAAAAAAGATTGTTTCATGCTGATATCTGAGTCAAAACTTAGAAGTTATGATTTTCAAAATTTTACTACGTTATAGCACCTATTGTCGAGTAGCTGCTATAACTGTATAGGAGATAATGCATGCGTTAAATATAGGTCAGCTACAATTATATAGTAAATAAATAATAATGCATGTGTATTGAATTTCAATATAAATAGTATACCATACCAAATTTCAATATACTAAAATATTCGGTATGAAACTCATACCATACTGAAAATTCGGCATACCAAATTTTCGGTAGGGTATTGGTGTAAATTTTTTTATACCGAAATTTTTGATACTGTATACGATATGGAAATTTGATATTGGTATACTATACCGATCCGACCCTAGATATAACCCATTAAACTTACAGATGTAAGATTTTTTCGGCCAAAACTACCATGTGAGTCCAACTAAAATTAGTATTCATGACATAAATAAATAAAATAAATAAGAAAAATTTAATACAACAGTAAATAGTCATACCATAAGAATAAAGAATCAGTACATTTTGATTGGATAGATGAAAATTAGTATTTTTGCACATATTAGGTTACCTGTCTGGTCTTCAGAGACATACGCGACAAGGTTGGTGTCGTTGTCATGGAGTGCCAGCGGTTGGACGTTGGGAGGTGATAACATGCGTTATGTGAAGAGCGACGGTGTAAAAATGAGATACTTAAATAGATGAGTCAATTTGACAATTACTATTTTAAAATAGAGATAAAATCAAAACATAGTATTTTTTAGCCCCTTCCCCTTCCATACATCCAGATTGAGATGTAAAAAATTATGTCGCTTCATAAACATATAAGGGTAAAACTTATCCTTCTATTCCCTTCCTAGTTCCTATCCTTAACCCACTTAAGTCCTCGCAAGTCACTCTATTTTTGAAATTCTCTTTCTTCTTATTTATCTTTTGCCTCCCCCTTAGCTTACCTCCAAATAAAACATGAAAGACTAACTTTGTTGTCCTTTCAAGACGGATAGTTAGCTAGTATATTAGATATTATTATTATAAAATTTAATTAAATTTTTATCCTCTCTTATATATTAATCATCGATTAAATTAGTGGTGATTCATGGTTTACCCCTCTCCTCTCATAATAACAGACTTACTACAGTGTAAGGGACGCCGGATGAATGTTATTACCTTTTCCAAAGTCTGACCTTGAACTAAATTTCTGTCTCGGGTCAAGATTGAAGCGGTTCGAGCAATAAGAAGACCCATCGGTCAAAGTGACGATATCGCGCTTGCTCGTCTCCAGCGATCGCCTACGATATGGTAAAACTCTTCTTCCTCCCGTCGTTTTTCTTAGATCTTGTTCTCTGATCGCGTCGAAACGGTTGGATGGGAGCAGATCCGATTCATTCTGCTGCAGAACCGGCAGGGGAAGACGCGTCTGGCCAAGTACTACGTACCCCTCGAGGATTCTGAGAAGCACAAAGTCGAATATGAGGTCTGTTTCTTTGTTATTGCTGTCTCCTCCTCATCTAATTTCTTCCTCGAAAGGAACTTTGACATCTGGTTGGCGCCTAGGTTCATCGGTTGGTGGTCAATAGGGATCCCAAATTCACCAATTTCGTTGAGGTGCACTCTTTCCCGTTAGCAATTTTATACTTTATGAAGCTTTGCACAGTTCGGTTTATCCTTTTTTTTTTTATGACCTGTGATTTGGGATCTATCGTATTGATGCATCGTTATTATGGATCTGTCTCACCGTGGGAGACAGAAGCATATGACATTATTTATCTCTTGAACAGAACGCTTACCCTCAAACACAAACTTGGACTTGCTTTTCAGATATTCCTGTTGCTTCTTGGGTAACTATGCGCATAACAATCTAGGATTTGGGGTGGATGGGAGAGAGGGGGAGGGGCAAGGGAAGATTAGATTGATCTTGATGTAATCTAGGATTTGGGGCTTGGAGACACATATCGGGTTTCCTTTAAAATTCAAAATTTTATGTTTCTTCAATTTCATTGAGTTTTAATAGTTGTTTAGTCTGCCATTTTTGGGGGGATATACTAGGTTGACGTTTTACAGAGAGAGAGTCTTATTTCAAGTTTATGAAAAGAGTTCGGATATCATATACTTGATTATCTTAGCACACAATAAAATTATTTTTCCTCTTTGTTGGTTGAGATGAGTTTTTTGTTGCATGATTTGTTTGTGTTGCGCCATGTCTTCTTGGACGATCGTGCCTAGAGAGTAGCAATCATGAAGAGGAAGAAGAGGTGAATGACATATAGCCAGGAAAAGAGGTGACCTATATAGAAAGATGGGGTGGTAGAAAGGTGGCGCTTGCATCAGAAGAGAATAGGCACCTAAATAATCTAGAAATGGGATGTTGAGAATTGATGGGGGGAATGCTGCAACAAAGAGAGGAGAAAACATGTTTTGTCATAGGGATTGAGCACAACAGGGGTTTGCATCAAATGAGAAGGAAGATGGAAGGCGCATGTAACAAGTCAGGAATGCCATCTAGATGTGGATGCCTCTAAATCAATAATTAGAAGATTTAGGCGTGGATGTTTGAGTTTGGCCCCATTTCTTCTGCAGGTTTTTGTTTCAATACTTTGATTCTCTAGATGAATGCTTTGACTATGATAACCAGTTGTTAGGAACAACAAGGAACATAACAACCGATGAGGATGGTTAGCTTTTTAGAGAGTAGAAAGAAAAGTGATCATCTAGGAAGAGGATAAAAGGAGTAGAGTGGATATAGGAGAAGTGGAACTATTTATTCTAAAACATGTTTGATTCTTCTTATGTTAGAACATTACATTCATATGACTAACTCTTATAGCTTTGGCTTACTCTTTATTTGAATCACTCCGGATAAAAACAAATCAATTATATAATCCATCTATTCTACTATTTTTGGTCCATAGTAAACCAACTCTAAATTAAAACTAGTTACTATAATTTAAAATATAGCTAAAACTAAATATAATTATTTATTCTATGCTGGTGTGGAGTTCCTCGCATGGTAGATAATCTCGTGACACTTTTATTATCTGATAAATGGTTAGTAAAATTTAGGTTTAGGTAAAATTATCTTTGTATTCTGTTGTGATTTGGTGTATGGGTACCCAAAATCATTATTTCAGGGCCAAAGTAGGAATCAACACAGTTAGCTAGATAGATATGCAGCCTATCTGACTAGAAAAGATTGCAAACTGTCGATTCCTTGGTGATAAGGCAAGACGTACTTCTCCTCAAAGACCCTTACTGAATAATCTATTATCTTTATCTTACTAACGTTCGACAGAAAAGTCCTTATTTACGAATGTGTTCCCTAGAAATATTCTTATTAATATCAGCTTATGGATGCTTAGCGTCTATGTATTATTTAATAATTGAAATATCATTTGTAAAAAGCTATATGATTGAGGTGGAGATCCTTCTCTAGTTTTAAGTGATGGAAAGATGTAGTATGACTGCTATGACTAGTCATGCTTTATGAATCGGTGTTGGATGTTTAAAAATAACTAATAAAAAGCATACTGCAGTTAGGGTATGAATGTTGAGATGACTGAGATTGCTAGGAAAGATAGGATAAAAAAACGATGACATTTGCAAATGGACCTGCTGACCTGGTAGATCAAATATGAGAGGAAATAAATTAAGTTGTATACACATGTTTAAAGATGATTTATAACTTTCTTACTCACACAAGTTGGATTAACTCTATATGAATGCATTAGGGGCAATGAAGAACAAGGAAAATATACTTAACATACTCAAAAGTGACCTTAGTAACATTAGTGATAAAATCTGTATAACCAACCTGAAATGGTAGAGATATATGACTTTTTGATGTTTTCTGCCTTAATAATAACATTTGAATGGATAGCTAGTACATGAAGCACAATGTGGAAAATGACTCTACATGTTATGCTTTATTTCAACAGAACAAAAATAAAGTATGTTTCTTTGATCCTTTTCCAATTTCTTGTGATTCTCTTTTCCTTTTTCTTGGGAAGTTATCATCGAACTGAAGATATTTAATTTCAGTTCAACTAGAATTTTGAATTCGTAATTCCCTTTCATTCTTTGTTTCTGTGTTCTAATTACCATGTCAAGTGTTCTGAATAACAGATAACAGATTATGCATTCTTTCAAAGTCTTAGGCATGCATAATGCATGTTGTTAAAATTCATTTTTATGGTATATGAAATATGGGTGTAGACAAGAATGACAGTTTGTCGGCAAATAAACATGAATCTCATCAACAAATAATGCAGGTATCTGTGTCAATAAAACTGTGATTTTTTTGTTTCTTTCAAAAAGCTTTTGCAAATGTTTACTGCTTATGACCATGTGAAAACATGGATACGGGCATGAGACATTGAATCAGAAATTTTACATGTGAACTGCAGAACTTGAAATTTGGAACTGTGGTTATATCACATCCATAACTTATGTTATGAGATTGTTATAAGATTTTGAATTGTGGCATGGATCACTTGTGATTTCTTTTTGGCAAGTACATTTGTTCATGATATTGGTGTCACTTATGCATGTTTCTTTGTGCAGTTCCGCACTCACAAAGTTATTTATAGAAGATATGCGGGACTCTTCTTTTCACTGTGTGTTGATATCACTGATAATGAGTTAGCATACTTGGAGTGCATCCATCTATTTGTGGAAATTCTCGATCATTTCTTCAGCAATGTTTGTGAGCTAGATTTGGTGTTTAACTTCCACAAGGTTAAAATCCTATATTTGAATTTCTTCCTGTCTTGACTACTGTGTTTAAATATTTGTTCAGTATGTCCGATCATTCATTTCTTTATTTTTCATTTGGTCTGCATTCAACATTTTCTTTTCCAGCTGAAGCTTCATCTTCAACTTAGATATGTGGTAGTTTGTTTTATCACCATTTTTTTTTGAATTTTGCATCTGTTTGTTGCATGCACACGTTTATTCATATTTTTTATTTTTTTATTTGAAATTTCAAATTGTGCCTATTCTAATCTTATATGTAACCAAAAAAACTTGATGTCTTTCTAAAATAATGTTTTCATGAGTTGTTCAAATTTTCATTTCCTTATCTAGCCAAAATTTAGTGGGTTTTCAAGTCCTATAAAAACTATTTTATAATAAATGAATCATGGATTAATTCTTGAAAATGCCAATCATGGAGGTTAAGATTTGGATCCAAGTATCAGGCAAGGACATAACATGGGAAGTTGGTAAATTCGACTAAATATTCATTTTGCAGTGAATCCGACCATTAAACCAGTATGTACATGGTTGTTGGACTAAATTTTTCTCCTAGTTCATCCTTGTCAACATGCAAACAAAAACATAGTTTGCGTTTTGGATGTCCTGAGACCTCCTTCCTACCATGTGCTTCTAATTGGTCCTTGCTAACAGTAGATCAAAATCCTAGTTTGGCATTCTAGGTTTCCTATGGGATACCTATTTCTTATATTGTTTTAATTAGCTCTGAACAATGGTTTACCATAGAATAGTATTGATATTTACTAACTGAATGTTCTCAACAAATTAATTCCATGTCAAGAAAAATGAACAGCAAACCTAAGCAAACTCCCTCTTTTTGAATAAGTTTAGCTTTTCCACAGGTCATCAAGTTCATGATTAACAGTACATGCTGTAGCTTCTATATTGCATAACACTGTGAAACTAATCGAAGATGAAATTCAAGAAATTGAGTGTGCTTATTACAATTATATGCCGACAACTTATATATATTTGACCTGATGTATATACATTCTTTTCAGGTTTATCTCATATTGGATGAGTTTATTCTTGCTGGAGAGATTCAAGAAACAAGCAAGAGGGTTAGCCATTCTTAAGTCATCTCCTTTTTTTAAAGAATGCTACGCATCAACAATATTGTTTCTATCTAAATTAAAGCTTTGATATATCCTTCCTGTCGAGTATGGTTTAAAAACATTCATGGAATTCTCCAATAGAGGTGATGTTTCAGTCCCAAACCCAAATGAACACGATTAATGGTGTTGTGTTAAATCTTGGCAAGCAACCTAAATTTGTAACTAGACATTGAATTGAATATGTGAGAGACTACTAATGTAGATTAAATAGATTCCCGTGGCAGGATAAGATTTGGGACTACTGGAGATTCTTGTTGTGTTCAGCAATCTAGTTTAACCTGATGTCTATTATTGTTGGACCTGTTATTTTTTCTTGAATGGTTGTTGGTATGGTTAGAGTGCTCAGGTGTATCTAATAATAACATGTTCATGTACTAATTTGTGCCTGATGCGTGTTTGAACTTTCCTTCTGTTGTTTATTTCCTGGACAATCTCAATCACAATTGTGCATCGCAAAATCATATTTCTTTTTCTTTGGCTGTATCCGGTCTGTACGATGGTACATGCAAGCAATTTAGCTTTTTCAACAATAACATTTGATTTATTTTAAATGTAGTAGGCCAGGAACAACTTCTTTGAATTTGAGAAGTACCAAAGGGAGATGATGGTATATAGAAATACCCTAAGCCCAAAACGTAACAGAAAAGACAAATTGCCTACTGAATAATTATTTGTGATATTTTAGGGCTTCCAGATGATGATAATTTTCTGAAAACTTTCTAGTAACATGCCTCAGGCATTCTATTTCACTATGTATGCATCATGTACAAATCTGGTAGTTAATAACTCTTGTAACATTTCTTTTGTTGGTTTCCCCCTCTCTTTTCATCATGCAGGCGATAATTGAGAGGATGGGTGAATTGGAAAAACAGGAATGAGAACCGGCCATGCAACATCTCACACGATGGCATAAATAGCTGGAGCTGGACCCTCATTATTAGTATGTTTTCAGGAAGAAAAACGGCGTGTTGTTGAACAGTGAGGTCATCGTTGTTGTAATTCGTTTTGTATTTCAGCAAATTGCGAGGATATGTAGGATACATAAGCGTTTGGGGATTGGACCATGATTTGACAATTTTACATGAATTGCATACGTTGACATGAATTATGATTGCCCTCCCACTGAGATATGTAGTTAGAGAGACAAATTTATTATAACGAAATAGAGATAAATTTCTTGTGGGCTTATACTTCCGGAGAAAAAAACTTTTACTTCCTAAACATTTGACAATCATTATAAATTAATTTCGTGATTTATTTTTTTTCATGAAATTTAGAAATAGATTGTGAGGGATAATATTGATGTCAACGGAATCATCTTTTACCACATGATTCTCCTTCCACGTGATAATTTTAAGAATGCAATTGAACCAAATAACCCGAGCAAAGTGTCCAGCAAGCCTAACTAGCTCGACATGGGGAAATTATTTTTTCCTTTATGATTTAAACACACTGTTTTCCACAAACAAATAAAGCTCGAGGCTAATCAATAGAAAATGCTGATAATCTACGTTAGCCGGACCACTTCCATGCATTGTAAAGAGAGGATGTAACTAGAAAAATCCAGAAGCAATTACTAACACTAAAAGCGAGTTTAAATTACCCGCAGAGGATTAAGTGTAGTGGATTAAATAAGCAACAATCACCGTTGCAGCTAATGCATTAGCTTCAAGCTCTTGGTTTTTTGGCTATCTTAGACAAAACGAAATCATCATCATCTTCATCTTCATCTTCTTCTTTTTCTTGGGAGTCCCTAGCCTTCCGCTTCCTTGAAACCTTCATGTCCGTTTTCAGGACAGTTTTCTGCAGTTTTTTGGCTGTGCCATTTCGTGTCATCTCAACAGAGACAGCCTTTACCGGTGACCTCAGCTTCTGCTGTTGGTTCTTCTTGAGTTTATTCTCATACACCTTCTTAGCTTCGTCCAATGGAAGCAAACCCCACTCCATCATCCTACATAAAAAAAAGCCAAATTCCTCTGAACAACAGGATAATTCAACTCACTGTTCATCAAGCAAAACTGAATAAAGTCACTGTTCAGGCGTAAGTATGTTTTCACAAACTTGCTTACCAGTTTATTGGTCTAATTTGATGTTGATGTTTGGAGTGGTCAACAATAGTGCACAAGGCAGAAATTTTCTTCATACACATTAAGGTTCTTTCATATGAATCCAAAATAAGTTTTTGTCAAATACAAGGAGAAATGAACTAGTTGTGCCAGTATAGTTCTTGAATGATATTTTGAGATAACAGTATACACAATGGCATATAGCCCAGTAGCTATAAGGTTTCTTAAATTCTATGCTCGTAATAATTATGTAGGTGTTTCTTCTTGAGAAACATTTAGACATCTACCCATAGGCTTCATGGCATTAGAGAAACTTTTTTTTTTTTTGTAATCTAACAAAAAAAAATTATGTCCCAACTATTTGTTGTTACCCCACCCATGAAAACATTGTACATCTCTAAACTACTAAAAATGCTCAAGGTCATACATGAGACTTATTTGGAAAAGGCTTCTGGATAAGTCTACTCAAAGTTTTTTAATGCCAAACTAATCCTTAAATCTTGACTATAAATCATAAAATGGTCATGGTTGGTTCAAGTGATTTCAACGATCACCCTTATTTGGCTAATATCAATTTAGAAATGCAGTATGCCACCATAATTATTGCAATCACCGCCAAAATTGTAATGCGTACTATACTTGCAATAATATCACCCTACTAAATCATTACAATAATGCAATATTCCAAGTGATTAAATCACTAGGTAATTCGGTGACTTGAATAAACCAATATGGATGATTCTGGCCATTAACATTGTTTATCAACCCACACAGGCAGGCATGCACATGTGCACATACGCATGTGAGCACATACAGAGACACATACATCCACAAATACTGCTAATGATAATAGTTAGAAAACATATTTTGTTGTCCATATACTTGCTAACATAAGTACCAGAAACAATCTCAAGAATCATTTTTTAAAAAGCAAGATTAGTAATGTGTTCCATAAGAGAGCTCACAATCTCTTATTGGTTTTACCGAGAATGTCCAAGAGGACGCAAGGCACTGAGAAAATGATCACTAAAGGGAATTTCTTAATTTAAACTAACATGCAAGTCCATAAAATAAACAAGATAATAAGCACTTGGAACCATATTTGTCAAGTATAGAAATTTTAGAAACAATTGTGTCTTAACACCTACTTACTAAGAGGCAAAGTACGTTTCTAGAAGAGTAGAAGACCAAGGAGTGAAAAGGAATACGAAGCAACATAAGTTATGGAATAAGGATGACTAGAAACATTGATGATTAGCATTATGTGCATTAAACATAGGCATTGTATCATCATCATTGTTGAATCATGTTTATCCTCACATTTTGTAGTTTGCTAATCCATTGAATTATATGCAAGGCAATATCATTAAACGAAGGTATTATATAAAACAAAAAAAGAAATCCATAATACTTTCAGTAGGATCCAAAAGAAAGCAAATAGAAAAAAAAAGCATCCTTTCATGCAAGAAATAGCATAGAACTAACCATAGTGCAGCCATTTCACTTCCTGGAACCTGATTGTAAAGTGATTCATAGAAAATTCGCAAAGGATCTCTCTACAAAAACAGAAGACATAAAAAGAGCAAATTATCCTAAATCAGAAACCCTAAAGTTAATCTACAGTCTATTTCTCTTCAATGAACAAATGGTTCAAACACAGGGAAAGAAAGGAACCATACTTCCTCCGGCTGGTCGTGCTTCTGCCCTGGTAAATCATACACCTTTCTCCCCTTCACCTTTCCATCAGCAACGGAACCCTTCTTCCCAACTGCTTTTTTCTCCACCTCTTTAATCCTCTTCCTCTTCTTTTTTTCCTTCTTCTCCTTCAAAGTACAACGACGAAATCAACGAAACATCAGGGAAGCCAAAACTTCAAACGTTATGCACAAATAATGAACCAAAATGAGAGCCAAATAAACCTTCACATCCTCGTTTTCTGAATCATCCGCTTCACTTGTCTTTACTCGGGAAACATTCTTCTTCTCCTCTTCCCTCTTGTTTATCTAGGAAAAATGAATCATGCTTCATTAAACAACTACATAGATAGCACACTCAAAAGATTCTTTTTTCCACCTCACAAAAGAATAAAAGGAAACCAGAAAACCTACCTTCTTGTCATTTGTCTGCTCGAAAATTTCCTCTTTCTTGACCTTCGAAGTGGAGGTTTTGGATTTCTTTACTCTGGATTTAGAGAGAGGAACATGATCTTGATCCTCGTCGTCTTCTGCGCCGTTGCTCGGCTCCTCCTTCTTCACCATTTTAGCACCGGGAAAGAGCGGAAAGAGGGACGTCGTCGTAGGCGTCTTCCTCGTTCTTCAATGATTTCGTGATCCCTTCCGCCATCTCTTGAGAGAAAATGGAGCAGAAAATAAAAGGGAAAGAGTACGAGCGTGGTCTCTTCGATGGATTATAAGAAGTGGCTCGACATTGGAATGCAGAGGTCTCGACCGATGGATCTAGATCCGACGGACATGATGAGGACCAAGCATGAGTAAAACACTCTTGGGGCAGAAAAGCCAATGAATAAGGAAAACATGGATTGGAACATCCCGGGGCAAATATATATTAAATAAAAACCCGAGGAGCAAACTGAAAATTTTCTCTTGCCTTATAAAATCCCAGCATTTACTATTCGACGGGCGCAAGCTCCGCGGTAGATAATCTCTGTATATGGTGACTTGGAAAATGATACTCCATGATGCTGCCCAAGCTCCTTGGTAACCAATTTATCGGTGATCAGTTCCAGGAGAAGAGGACGAGCGGATTGAGATGGTTGATGTGATCTCTCAGAAGAGTACTGAAAAGAAAAAATGAGTTAGGAGGACGACCGGAGGGGTTCCAGCGCAGTCATTCCGACGCTCAAGTTAGAGATGGATCAAAGATGAATTGCACTAGGAGCTAATTAGAGTTTTCATACATTTTTCTCTTATCGGATCGGATACCTTTTTATAGGGATTGTGTGAGGACACCACGTTCTCATGATTCGGTGAGTTTCACCTTTGTTACTCTCTCAAGTATAGGTCTTCCTGTTGCATTAAAGTGCATTAAAGTGGACTTTAATACATGCATTTCTTCATGGGATACATTCGTCTGCTATTTTAGTCCACGTTTTTGGGATCCTTTGTTATTTCATCGGGAGCGAGATGTCTTGCGGACTTCTTATTGAATAAGTCGTGGCCAAGCTGCTTGCATGAGGACTTCCTAGCTAGCGGGTCGAGCTAGAAGGGTTGAACTATGGCTTGGGGGTTCGAGCTTTAAAGTGTTGGGCCACCATTTAGGGATCGAGCTTGGGGCCGAGCTGGAGTTAACGCTATCCTTTGGATGAAAAGCTTTGCTCACGAACTTAGGTTGGAAGTTTGGCTCGGGCTCTCAATCAAAGTGTACTAGCCCGGGGGTTTACATGGAGTGATCTGGGCTAGGGTTATGACCTAGGCGAAATGCCTATGTCAGTTAGGATGATGCGTCCTCCTTGGTTGGTTTGGCAAATCTCATCCCAGCATCACTTCGTATAAGAGAATTTGATTTAGGAGATCTTAGCAGGACAAGATGGACAATTTTAATAGTTTGGTGTATGATCTTGGGGTTAACCGTGGTATATTTCCATCCAAAAAATTATTTTTCTATAGTTAAGGAGAAACCAGATTTTTTTACTAAATTTGCCATCACGTAACCAGGAGAAACCAATTTTTTTACTAAATTTGCCATCATGTAACCAGGAGAAACCATCCTTTATCTATATGTGTACTTATACTATGTGATACGAAAGTTTCTATATGAATGATTGTACTCGTGTACTAATTGTCATGAGAACAGGAAGAAATAAAGGCTTAACATTATAACAATTTAGGGTAAATTATATGGATCTTATTACCATTGAATTCTGTGTAACATCATGCTGTTATTGCTATACAAGCCTCTGGGGCTTTGGTGCAACCGTAGGATGATTTGTCACTATTCTAGACATCCGCGGTTCGATCCCCAGCTACGACGTATTTACAGAAATTTTCTCTCCAAATGGGGCGCGAACCCTGGGATACTGAGCTTCTAGATCTTCCACTGCGAGCGCTTCCCGATTTATCCTGACGGCCGGTGAAAACTTGTTGGATATCATATGAATGGAATGGGAGGTGGTGGGACATTAGTCCCACATTGGGACTTTCTAGTGAGTAGAAAGTGAGGTAGAGAATAAAGAGACTCCATTGTGAGTGGGACTTTAGTCCCACATTGGGAGTTTTAAGGCAAAATGGTTGGTTTATATTGTTTCATAAGCATGGTAGTTGTGAACAAATGCTAGGGGAGAGGCTCTCTCTCATGCGTGGGTGCGCGGGGGGGGGGGGGGGTTTGCAAATTCAGGGTCCGGATTTGTACTGGACGAAGTGAACTCGTGTGCGTGTCGAATGTTCGACCGGTCGGGGCAAAATTTGTCCAAGCAGATGAACCAACATTTTGCCAAATTATTTTTGCTCAAATGATTAATTTTGATCTGGCCGGTTAATTGTCAGTAAATGACGATTTAATCGTCATTTACTACTACGGGGTCTGAGCCTATAAAAAGGGGTTGTGACCGAGAGCAAAAGAGATAGACGATACAGAGAAATTCTCCTCCACTCCGCCTCGTTCCCGACCTCCTGTGAAAGCGTTCGGGTACATCCCTCAGTTCGCCACGAGCAACGAGTGCTCCGTTGTGCCCGTGGTCTGCTATTGTATCCTGAGAGACAGAAGTCCATCTGAGCCTCAAAGCACCGTCGGAGGAGGACGAATCTGTTTCAAGGAAACTGCGTTGTACAGGCCTCAGCAAATTCCTGGTCGGTCGGGAGACGTCCGACCACTACTCGGAAGATCCTAGTCAGGAGACTCCACTCGGGAATACCAGCTCGAGAATTCCGCTCGGGAGCTCGGGAGACACTGCTCAGGACTACTAGTCGAGAAACCCGGTCGGGACACTTGGGTCGGCAGCTCGAGAAACTTAGTCAAGAGCTCGGGAGACCGAGTCGGCAGCTCAGGAAACTCAGTCGGGAGCTCGGGAGACCGAGTCGGCAGCTCGGAAGATCCAGTCGAGAGTTCAGGAATTCAGCTCGGGAGACTGCTGCTTTCGAAAAAGGCAGTCGGGGCCACTCAACAGATAAGTTGAAGTTATTGTAGTAATTTCAATTTATTGTAACTTATCCGAAAAGGAGCCCATTTCTTCCAACGGGTTGCCCTTATATGACTTTCATTTCAGATGTGGCGCAGCTGTTTTAGTTACTGTGTACTAAGGTGTAGCGTGATATTAAAAACCATGCTTCAGTTATATAAATGTTGGATGCTAACGGGAAGTAAAGAGTAATCTGCTTAAAGAAAGGATATTGCCCTGGCTTTTGGAAATTACTCTTTGGGGTTGCTTGCAGGTTGACAGCGTAAGAAAGTTGATTTGTTCAAGACAAACCTTAACCAATTCATCCTGTTCTCTTTAATAACCCTAATGTTGGATCGATCGTGTCCACTAGAGGGGGGGGGGGGGGGGGGGGGGAGGGTGAATAGTATTTTTCAAACCCCTTTTCTTTCTACACGGTTAGTTGCACAGTGGAATATACAATAAAAATAATAAACAAACACTAATCAATGCTAACACGGAAAATGTAACACGGTTAGTTGCACAGTGGAATATACAATAAAAATAATAAACAAACACTAATCAATGCTAACACGGAAAATGTACTTGGTATCCACCTCGGACGGGTGACTAATCCAAGAATCCGTCGGTGGATCAATCCCCGGATAACCTCCGGCTAGCCCTCGTCGCTCCTTGTGGGTGGAGAAACTTCACCACAACACCTTTTGAAGACTTGAGCACAAAGACTACTATCTTGCCTTTAACCAAAACAAAATTCGTCAAGAATTTCAACCACCACGAAATCCTCTTTAAATAGGACTCGGGCTGAAACCCTCGCCACCAGTCGACTGCCCTACCAGTCGACTGCCCTGTGGGCAGTCGATTGGTGCCACTGAAATTCGACCGTTGCACCCCAACGTTCGAATTCTTAGCCAACTCACCAGCCACCTACCAGTCGACTGCCCCCAGGGCAATCGAGGGGGCAGTCGACTGGTCCCAGGGCTGAGATATTTCTGTGAGTTCCATCAGTCGACTGACTCCAGGCCAGTCGACTGGTCTACTCACCCACCTAAGGTTACCTTTCCTGAGTACATTTCACTCCGCACTCAAACCCTAGGATTTCCCGAGTACAATCACACTGCACTCGTACCCTCACGACTCGACTGACTCCTCATCCGCAACCTCGACTCTTACCTTCGCGCCCTCTTCATCTTCGGCTCCCGTCCCTCGTATGCACGCAAGCCTCCAGCTTGCCTCCATGTCATCCTTCACGCATGCCTCGAAGTCCGTGCCCATCAGCTCATCGTCCATGCTATCTACAGTCCCTCGAGTGCACACAAGCCTCCAGCTTGTCTCCATGCCACCCTTCACCGTTCCGAGGTCATCCAATCAAGTCCATATGTGTAACCTGTACAATTTACACACTCAACATACACATATAAGATCACAAGTGTAAACCTAACTTAAACCCTTTGCCCAAACATCAAAACATTTGGTCACTCTGGACCACATATTGCCTCAACAATCTCCCCTTTTTTGATGTTTGTCAATACGTTTAAGTTAGGGAAACAAGATAGTAGTCAATAGCAATAATAACGCATATGCAATGCATGGATTCTATCTCAAGGCATCTTACACCTAACCCTCCAAGTTAGGACTTTTCATACCTAACCCTCCAAGTTAGGACTTTTCACGGGCTTTTTAAAGCTTTTCCAAAGCTCCCCCTATATTGGACTTACAAAGGCTTTTTAAGAACCTCTCCAAGGTTCCCCTTATGCCAAGAATGGAGCAACCATGCTCCCCCTAAAACTCAACTCCCCTAAACATAGGGTTTCTAGCAAAAGTAAGTTTGGTTTCCCAACTTAAACCCAAACTTCTCCCCCTTTGTCATACATCAAAAAGACCCCAATAATATCCCAATTATCGGTTCTTTTAATCTCTAATGATTCTAAACAATGTGTACTAGACCCCCATACACTTGTTTCTTATCATTTGGACCCAAGTCAGCTGTTGGATACTCACACCAGCCCTGACCAGTCGACTGCCCCTGTTGGTAGTCGACTAATACTCTGATTTCTTAGTTTTCTGACCAATTTCAGAATTGCCCCAGAAATTCCACAAATATCCAAACATTCCCAAATTTCGTGGAGAACTTTATGGTACCCATACCTACTTGAAAAAAATACATTCCATAATGTATCTATCACCGTTCCCAAGTTTGACACAAAATCCAAACAGTTTTCTATGAAAATTAAGGCAACTAGGAGGCAACCTCCCCCTTAACCTATGCCTTATCCAAATTTTCAATTTTCCTAGGTGAAGTTCTACCCACTTGACACCATAGACTCAAATTAGGTTCTACCCAACCTAACAACCAAGTTCTTTTCCCTTGGACACCATTAAGGATTGCCCCCAAGCAACCTTATCCCCAGTGCCAATAAGAACTCAACAAAACCTTGAAAAAGTTTAAGAGTTTGCAAGCACATTTGCTAGAATATGTCCTATCCTAGAAAAATATGATTTGATTATGATTATCAAATGTACTTGACTTTGGTACAATCCTCTAATTTCCTTAAGGAATTGGCATTTTGTTTCAATTTTGACCTCAATTGATGATTCCTTGTGTTTGTCAATTCTAACCATCATCAATCTACACAAGGAATTGTCCTTAACTCTTTCTTTTCAATATCATTAAATATACAAAGAAATTTCCTTCTTATCTCTTATCAATCTTCCTTGAATTATCCATAATATCAACAAAGCCTTATCAAATCATGGGATAACACTTCATTTAAGGAATATGACATTATAAACATGAATTTTAAATCTAAATCATATCCCATACTCTAATTTTGTAATTTCTCACTACCCAAACTCTCCTTTTTCCAAACCCTCATGGGCCAGTCGACTGCCCAAATGGCAGTCGACTGCCAAAACTCACAGAGAGCTTGAGACCAGTCGACTGCCCCTGGGGCAGTCGACTGATACCTGATTTTCAGATTTTTCAGCCCAATTTCAGAAATCCCTAAGTAATTCCATAAATCTCCGAAAAATCTGAAATTTTGTGGAAGGATTCGTTGGGCCAATGTCTACATGGAAAAAATACGTTTCCCAACAAATGTACTCCGGATCCCAAGATTGGCACGAAACTCATCTTTCTCTAAAATGTATCATTTAAACTCAACCCAAAAGTTCTAATTGTGGTTTTTCCTTGATGCATCTTCTAATACCTGGTCACAATTCATTTCTATCAGTGAATTACATGATATTTGCCCATTAAAACCTAATTTTGTCAATTATAACTTCATTTTCATTCTTTTCTCCCTAAAATCCCTTTTAATGAGACAAAACCTAGGATTAAGACTTACCTAATTCTTCCAACCCCTTTTTGGCATAATTCACCTAATTTCCTAGGAAGAAACTTTTGAGATCCATTTACCATGGATCACAAAGGCTCCTAGAGCTCCCCCTTGAACTCTGAGCCTTAACCACCTCCCTAGGTGACTTAACCCATACTAGACCACACCGGTGAGCCTCCGGTGATTCTTGGCCTACAAAATGAATCCTCTTAACCTTAGACATCTTGTCTTTGGTTAAGTCATTCTTTTTCTTTTTGGATGACACTCCCTTGTCGTCCTTGGACTTTCCCTCCTTGCCATAAATGTATACTTTCCCAGCATACTTCTGTTTGTTGGCCTTGGAGGTCTTAGATCGGTATCCTAAATCCGATCTATCATAGTTGGGTTTTAAGCTACCCAACACCCTGTTTATGTCCTTTGATCCAACCGTGAATCTTTCTAGGGTCTTTTCTAATGTATCAAGTCTTGCCCTCAAGGCTTGATTTTCTCTTTCTAGAGTTCTAACCCTAGAATCCATATGTCCACCTTGGACATTCTTAGGCCTAACCTCCTTTCTAGGCACATTCCTTCTCTTCTTGGGATTAGTGTCATGATCCTTAAATCTAGAGGTCTTGGGTCTATCATTATGCATGCTCTTCCTAGGGTTTTGATCTACCTTGTTAACCCTAGTCCTATCATTATATTTGAAACCAAAATGATGCACCATTAAGCATTTTTCATGAATGTTAGCATGCATGGATGAGTGATTGATTCTATTTTTAACATTCATGGAGGAACTAGAATTTGAGTTGCATTTAAATCTAGAGTTAGGGATTACCTCCCTTACCCTTGTAGTCCCTCCTTGATGTGATCTTTGCTTCTTCTTTTCCTCCTTCTCCCATCTTCTCAAATGCTCCATTTTCTTTAATTCTCCTTTTCTAGGGCACTTGGTGTGGTAGTGCCCTAGCTATCCACACGTGAAGCATCGGATTTTCTTTTTCTTTTCTTGGGTTCCTCCATTCCTACAACTCATGTTAGTTTTAAAAGAACTTGAAATGAGTGTAGATTTTACCTCCTTTTTACCTTTCGGGCACTTATCCTTGTAGTGCCCCTTTTTATTACACCCAAAGCATGTGATATGGTCCTTGGCTCTTGCTTTGGTGAAGGTTGGAGCTTCTTCTTCTTTAACTTTTAATAATGTGGATGCCTCCTCTTGATTTGGTACGGTTGAGGGTCTCTCCTCCCCCTCAATTCTCGAAATCGATACCTCCTCTTCTTCTCTTGAAGAGGTTGATGATCTTTCACTTTCTTCCTTACTTGAAGATATAGATGACTCAATTTTCTCCTCTTCTTGAATCATGGAGCTCACTTCATCGAGATCTTCTATTAGTTGGACTCGTGTAGGATTTTCATGGAACGCTACTAGCTTACTTCACAACTCCTTAGCATCCCTATACTCACCAAGCCTATCCAAAATGTCATTAGGTACTAAATTGATTAACATTTTGATTACCTTGTTATTTATTTCGTATTGATGAATTTGCTCCTCGGTCCACTTTTTCTTCTTAAGAATCCTTCCCTTTTTGTCCTCGGGAGAATCGAAGCCTATTTCTATACACATCTAATCTTCAATATTAGTCAATAGAAAATATGAAATTTTACCTTTCCAATACACGAAATCGTTGCAGTCGTACGAAGGTGGGATCCAGATATCCCATCCTTGCGGACCCTCTCCTTCCATGTTCTTCCTCTAGCGTGTGCTCCCTCGGCGGTTAGTCCGATCAAGAGCGGTCCTCGCTTGAATCGATCGTGTCCGCTAGAGGGGGGTGAATAGCATTTTTCGAACCCCTTTTCTTCCTACACGGTTAGTTGCACAGCGGAATATACAATAAAAATAATAAACAAACACTAACCAATGCTAACACGGAAGATGTACTTGATATCCACCCCGGACGGGTGACTAATCCAAGAATCCGTCGGTGGATCAATCCCCGGATAACCTCCGGCTAGCTCTCGTCGCTCCTTGTGGGTGGAGAAACCTCACCACAACACCTTTTGAAGACTTGAGCACAAAGACTACTATCTTGCCTTTAACCAAGACAAGATTCATCAAGAATCTCAACCACCACGAAATCCTCTTTAAATAGGACTCGGGCTGAAACCCTCGCCGCCAGTCGACTGCCCCCAGGGCAGTCGACTGGTGCCACTGAAAATTCGACCGTTGCACCCCCAACGTTCGAATTCTCAGCCAACTCACCAGCCACCTACCAGTCGAGTGCCCCCAGGACAGTCGACTGGTCCCAGGGCTGTGACATTTCTGTGAGTTGCATCAGTCGACTGCCCCCAGGCTAGTCGACTGGTCTACTCACCCACCTAAGGTTACCCTTCCTGAGTACATTCCACTCCGCACTCAAACCCTAGGATTTCCCGAGTACAATCACACTGCACTTGTACCCTCACGACTCGACTGACTCCTCATCCGCAGCCTCGACTCTTGCCTTCGCGCCCTCTTCATCTTCGGCTCCCGTCCCTCGGATGCACGCAAGCCTCCAGCTTACCTCCATGCCATCCTTCACGCATGCCTCGAAGCCCGCGCCCATCAGCTCATCGTCCCTGCTCTCCAAAGTCCCTCGAGTGCACATAAGCCTCCAGCTTGTCTCCATGCCACCCTTCACCGTTCCGAGGCCATCCATATGTGTAACCTGTACAACCTGCACACTCAACATACACATATAATATCACAATGGTAAACCTAACTTAAACCCTTTGCCCAAACATCAAAACACTTGGTCACTCTGGACCACAGATTGCCACAACACCTAATGGTAGCTTAATTTTGTTTGAGGAGAGAGGGAGAAAACCTCCATTTGTACTATTTGGACTTGGTTTCACAGTGCACTAAATGTTAGTATTATCTGCTATGTTTTTGTTCTTATGGTCTCTACTTTTTTTATTCATATTTTTAGTGGTTAAAGTTGGCTTACACCAAATTGCTCAAGTTGTTTTATTTCTTATGGGTTGCATTTTGTCATCCCTCAGTCAATCTGATTGTGCCTTTGGAGGAAATTCTTGAGTGATGCTGTAAAATACGGAGATTTGAGGGGTTTAGAATGCAAATTAACCTAAACTTAAGGGCTTGCACTAGATTTGCCAAACCCAGAGGGGCTAATGGCAAAATAGCCACCCCTTTATATCGCTCCCCTTTTCCTTTCCCTCCGCCCAAGAGCGCCCCATCGGAGTTCCCTGTTTCTTCTTCTCCTTCACCTTCATCTTTTTCTTCTTCCTTCTTCTCTTCTCCTAGTGAGATCGTGATCGCCAGGGAGCAAAGGAGTCCTTGTTTAGAGCGTTGATTTTCTCCATGCTGGGATCTGCAGAGTGAGGGATTTGGGAGGAGAGCTCGTGCGATCTTCGCAGCCACGCCGAAGTTGGAGGACAGGTTCGTGTACCCCAACCAAGGCTCGACCGGCTACCATCGACTAGGCGTTGAGATCTCAGGTAGGGATTTCGTTGAATCTGGTCCCTACCTCACTGTGGATCACCGCGAACCAAAGGGAGCACCCAACCCTAATAACCTTTCTTTCCACAGTCTTTGTCACGATCCTTGGAGGTTGGGCGTGGCAGATCAGTTGCCGGAGGTAGTGAGCACATACCCGATTAGGTTGGGCGCAAGATCTCAGGTAAGATTCATGGAATGGTTCAATCTTGGATTAGGATTTGTATGTTTCCCCTTCTTTGAGCTTGATTCCGTTTTGCCGTTGATGCCACTGTCAGAATTGATTCCTGTTCAGTTTTACTTGGAGTTTGCGTGATTGAGCTTTGGATCTATGTTGATTGCAATGCTAGCTTGGTTGGGCTCGTGTTCTTGTTGCGAATTTGATTTAGGTGTCGGATTGGCTGTTCTTGCTTGGGATCAAATTTCGAATTCTTCGTTTAGGGTTGTTGATCTTGAGATTAGGATGATTTTTGCTTGATCGGTTGGTTTTTGGAGGAAACCGTGAGCTCATGGATGAATTTGGGAGGTTACCTATTTGTGTCATGAGCCCTGTGGGAAGTTTAGTGAAATTGCAGTGATGTGTTAGTGTTGTTTTTGTGTTATTAATCTTTGCCGTGAGTTGATATTGATGAGGTTTTCGATTGTTTCTTTAGCTTGGAGTAGATTGGGAGGTGTTAGTGTTGTTTTGCTTAGATCTTGTATTTGGTATTTTTACAGATGTAAGTAATTGTTATCGTTACTGTTCAATTGGGGTTAGCATAGTGGAAAGCATACCTGTTGATCTTAGAATTCGATGTTGGGAGCTGGATTGTTCTGGCTAGGTTTTTGTTATATTTTCTTGCTTCTAATCGGATTTGTTATATGCCATCATTAGGGTGGATTCATTTCTTGTTCTTGAGATGGTTTAGTATTTAGGTTAGGCTTAGGCCGAACTAAATCGAATTTAGACTCAATGAATAAAAATTAGTCATGTAATTAGAAATAATTAAATGACTTTGGTATTTGGGGATTAACCCAAATATAATATGGGATTTGATTAGCTACTTACTTTGTGTGTAGTTAAAAATTATATTCGTAATGCAGGACATTGATTGTTTCGGCTTGCTCATGGAGGATATTATTTTGGACAGGGGTTCTCGTCGCACGGACTTTTTCATATCGAGGCAGGTACCTTTGACTTGTCTGTATTCGATATAGTTAAACTTTTATGCATAGTTAGTTATGGATAGCAGTAGGGATACATGGTATTTTACATTCCTATACGTTTCTTTCGGTTCTTGATATCTGTTTAGGTTTATGGCTTACTGTTCCATATTACTGCGTGTATTGTATTCACGGACAGCTTACCTTATACCTCGCATTAGGATTTAGGCTATGGTGCATACAGGTATTTGGACTACTGCATATCATGTAGATGACAGTAGGATTAGATAGTGGGTGATGCATGAGATAGTGACATGCATCATCGTTGCACGTAGCATAGGTGGGTGACTTTTTACTCCCTGGAGGTTGAGATGAGTCATCGGACATGCTACTGGTGTAGGGGCATACGTAGGCGACCTTTAACTCCCTGAAGGTTGAGATGGATCGTCAGATTTGCCAATTACCTGTCGTGTAGTCCCAATTCCACTGTTCGTTAGTGGATTATAGGTCATAGCATTACGACAGGTCCCCTACTCTATCCGAGATAGTTAGAGTTGGGAGCGTTACTTTTCCCTAAGACGAAGTACGTTCAGGGTCCAAGACCCTGCCCATTCGATTTTGTGTGATACGCGACAGTGGCCATCTGGGTAGAGGGAGGACCTGGTCAGAGCCCTACCCACTCGGTTTCGCATAATGCGACGGTGGTCGACTAACATCAGGGATGACCCATGTTGCATCATGAGCATGCTATGCATTGCTACATTTGGTTGTGATTGCTGTACTTGGTTGCTGCATTTTGGTTGACATGCATACTATTGGGTTTGGATCGACACAATATGTAATTCCTTTCGGTGGTCCAGTTCCGCATTTCCTCTTATCGCATCTTTCTTCAGTTTGTGATAGTTGGTGACTTATTACTTGTATACCTTTCTGTGCATATTGATCTGTGTTCGCTGAGTTCTTTAGACTCAACCCATTAGCTTTGTTTTTTTTTCTTTCAGGATGATCGACTGAAGCGCCCGACAGCCTATCCCAGTTTACATGTCTCGAGACAATTTCGTAATTTTTTGTATTTGATGGTGGTACATGATTGGATTTTTTCGTTTATTTTTCATTGCATTTCCGCTGCTGTATTTATGATTTGTTATGTTATTTTGCATGGCGGTATAATTGTATTTTTGTGAGCCATGAACGCTCTTGTTCTATTTGATTTGTTGTAAGTCGTACCGGTATGTATTTTTTTGGACGACGTTGTTTTCTTTTTGTTTCAGTGACTTGTTCTAGCCCTATCGGTTGTGGCACAAGTGGGCTGAGGGGGCGCAGAGGGTAGATTTCCAAAATGTCAGCCGGGTCAAGGGAGAAATCCGATCGATATCAGACGGACGGCTGCTCGAAGTGTGACAGATGCTCTCACTTAAATCACTTTGAATAATTTCTGAGAAACGCCGTCTTTCAATGTAAAGCAGACCGGAATAGAGTCATCTTCTCCAAACATGAGTAGTTTAGATGGGACTTCTTTGGCGCACTGTTTTTGTCACTTTTTTCTTATAGGAAAATATAAAATGCTTTGTTCGACGCTTCCGCTGATTAATCACGGTCATCATGCGACACTGTTTGATATTTTGAAATGCCGCAGGTCGATTTAGACGTGGACAAATGCAGAAGTTGTTCGAAGAAGCTACCATTGCACTACAAGTTGGCCAACTTAGCGACATCATCGATGCTGGCAGCGGTGTACATGTCATTCTGAGAACTGGTTAATGTTCCCAGGAAAATGGAGCATTGAGTTCAAACTTGATTATGAAGATGTAAGCGACAATTTACACGGGATTAATAATTTGACACTTGAAATTGATGAATCCTTCCTGATAGTTTTCTTAGTTTTAATTTTGGTAGTTCTGATGGTAAAAAATGATTCGCTTTCCACACTCCGTCTCTAGACATCCAGTTTATTTTGATAGTTTGGTTATGTGTTCATAGTTTTAATATTTAATTAGTAATGATGAGGTGTTTGGCGGTGAATAAGATAATAGTTACTAATGTGTACAGTTCGTCGTCGATCGAACCAGATGCTTCTGATGCCGTCCGTCAACTATCCTAAAGATAACCCATCGCGGTAATTGAATCTCCGGATTGACGTGAATGCGAGAATCATAATTGGCGTTCCATGAGTTACGTCTTCTTAGGACATAGTTGATCGGCGGTGATCAAGACGTATGTTAATACGATCAACGTGTATACATAATGTACATTCACTCTCTATTATCTTTCATTAGTTTTTATCATTACTTTTAAAATTTTGACCTTTGGTTAAGTGATGTCACTTGTGTCTTTCCTGTGAGAGTAGCTAATTTGAGTGCCAGGCTAATGCGGGTCGAACCGTTTCATATTTGGCTTCGCTCGCCCTTGTGTGCTGCCAGCCATGGCCTCATCCGTAGCACTTCCTCCTCCCTCCTACTCAATCCGCTCTCTTCCTCCGCCGCCACCTCCTCAGCTCTCCGCCTCCGCATGGCTCGAAACCCTCCGCTACCATGCCCGTGCCAACTCCTTCCACTCCGCCCTCGCCACTTATGTCGACATGACCTCCGCCGGTGTCCCTCCAGACAACTTTGCCTTCCCCGCTGCCATCAAGGCTGCCGCTGGCATCGCCGACGCCTCCGTCGGCCGTCAACTCCACGCCGCCTCCGTCAAGCGCGGTTACCACATAGCCCCCGTCACCGTCGCCAACACTCTCGTCAACATGTACGCTCGCTGCGGCGACCTCGACAGCGCCCTTCAGGTATTCGACCGTATACCCGAACGGGATCAGGTGTCTTGGAACTCCGCCATCGCTGCACTCTGCTTGTTTGAGCTTTGGGAGCTCGCGCTCGAGGCCTTCCGGTCCATTCAAGAGGAGGGATCCATGACCCTGAGCTCCTTCGCCCTGGTCAGCGCCGCCCTTGCCTGCTCCAACCTTGACCAGGGCATCGGAACAAGGCTCGGCAAGCAACTCCATGGCTATGCCTTGCGCAATCAATCCTATTACAGCGGAAAAAGATTCGCCTTCAATGCGCTTCTCGCGATGTATGCAAAGCTGGGAAGAGTGGACGACGCAGTTGCCCTCTTCGAGAAATTCGATGATCGAGACATTGTCACTTGGAACACCATGATCAGCTCTCTCACACAAAATGATCGATTCGCGGAAGCGATTGCGGTCCTGCACGAGATGGTGCTTGCCGGAATTAAACCAGATGGAGTCACATTGTCCAGTGCCCTCCCTTCTTGTTCCTTCATGGAGATTTTGAACGTCGGTAAGGAGATCCATGCCTACGCCTTTAGGAACAGCGGGCTGTTCCTGAACACCTTCGTCGCCAGTGCTTTGGTCGATATGTATTGCAACTTTGGATTGGTCGAGAGGGCTCGTGTGGTGTTCGATAAAATATCCGAGAGAAGGCTTGGCCTTTGGAATGCCATGATATCTGGCTATGCTCAGAATATGCTCGATGATGAAGCGTTGCAACTCTTCATCGACATGGAGACTGCAGGGTTGGTACCCAACGAGACTACTCTGGCAAGTATCTTGCCTGCTTGTGTGCGGTCCGAAGCTTTCCCCAACAAAGAAGATATACACGGTTATGTGATAAAGCGGGGGATGGAAGGAGACAAATTTGTGCAGAATGCACTTATGGATATGTACTCGAGGGTGGGGAAGATTGACATATCGCTGAAGATCTTCGCTGCAATGGAGGACCGAGATGTGGTATCTTGGAACACTCTGATCACTGGCTGCATTATCTGTGGGTGTTACTCTCAGGCATTTCGTTTAGTGAACCAGATGCAGACAAACGGAAACTTCATTGAGGGAATCGATAAAGAATCACAACATTGTGAGCCAAATTACATCACCCTCATGACCCTGCTGCCTGCTTGCGGGTCTCTTGCGGCACTAGGAAAAGGGAAGGAGATTCATGGCTACGCTATCCGCCAGGGATTAGATTCAGATATTGCGGTAGGCAGCGCATTGGTGGACATGTATGCAAAATGTGGTTCCTTAAGCTTCGCAAGATTGGTGTTCGATAGGATGCCTAAGCGGAATGTGGTTACTTGGAATGTTCTCGTTATGGCATATGGGATGCATGGGCAAGGAGAGGAAGCAATGGGTCTTTTTGAGCTAATGCTAGCTAAAGGTGAAGCGAAGCCAAGCTCTGTCACAGTTATTGCAGCTCTGGCAGCTTGTAGCCATTCAGGGATGGTCAGTCAGGGCATGAAGCTATTTCATACGATAAAAGACTGTGGAGTTGAACCAAATGCTGATCACTATGCTTGTGTGGTCGATCTCCTTGGTCGAGCGGGGAAACTTGACGAAGCATATCAGCTCATCGTTTCAATGGATAACGAATTGGACAAGGTAGGAGCTTGGAGTAGTTTGTTAGGTGCTTGTAGAATTCATCTAAATACTGAGCTAGGTGAAGTTGCAGCGAAGCATCTGTTCGAGCTAGAGCCCGAGGACTCAAGCCACTATGTGCTTCTTTCCAACATATACGCTGCATGTGGGCAATTTGACAAAGCAATGGAGGTCCGAAAGAACATGAAGCTGAAAGGTGTTAAAAAGGAAACAGGTTGTAGTTGGATCGAGGTGGGAGATGATGTCCACCGCTTCACGGCCGGGGACTCTTCACATACGCAAAGTTCAGAAATATATTCATACCTTGCAAGTTTATGGGATAGAATGAAGAAAGAAGGTTATGTTCCTGATTTGTCCTGTGTCCTCCACGATGTGGAGGAACATGAGAAGGAGGTGCTTCTTTGTGGGCATAGTGAGAAGTTGGCCATATCATTTGGCATACTGAATACTCCCCCTGGCTCAACCATTCGGGTGGCAAAGAACCTGAGAGTTTGCAATGACTGCCATGAGTCATCCAAATTTATTTCGAAATTAGTTGGCAGGCAAATCATCCTTAGAGATACTAGGAGGTTTCATCACTTCAAAGATGGATCTTGTTCTTGTGGTGATTATTGGTAAAAGTTACTAAGGTAAAAATGGTCATAAATGTAAACGACAAAAATGGTCAAAAAATTTAGGAGCATTTTTGGATGTTTATTTTAACGGCAAAAGTCAAAAGGCGGCCTTCTTACTTTGAATAGTTAACCGAGTTTTTTACTTTGTATACTTAATCGAGCGTTCTATTTGATTTTTTTATAATTAAAATGATATCTTATTTTATTGTAAAATGATATAATTGTCTTTCAATATTATTTTTATTATTATCCTATCTCTCGCTTAAATTAGGTGCGTAATTATGAGATTGTGACTGCTATATATTTATAAAAGTTACGATTTATAGTTATTATAACATGAAAAAAATTAAAATTAAAATGATTTAGAAGCTCAGAAAAAAATTTAACGATATTTTTTGAGTTTGAAATTATATCATAACGACATTTTTTGAATTTGAAATCATGTCATTATGAGTTTCCTTTGTAATTAATTGTAGATTTTAATTTAATATATTGTGTATTTTATAGTTCATCAAGTCAAAAGTTATGATTTTTTAAAATTTAAATTTTAATATTTGTATTATAATAATTACGTTTTTATAACTGTTACAATATAAATATTAAATCATAAATTTTAAGACGTCATAATTTTTAATCTAGTTTAATTACATAATGCATAATATATTAAATTGAAGTTTATTATTAGATTTAAATTAATTACTAAGTGGAACGCTAATAGTCTCTGGTCTAAAAAAATATTGTTTAAAAATTTTTCAGTGGTTTTGAATAACTTATCTTGAAAGAAAAAAAATTCATAGTGTAATGATTATAATTTTGTAGTTATTATAATTATTAGATCGATTAAATAATTTTAAATAACTGAATAATTAAAATTTCGTGAAACTATTTAAAAAATTTAAATAACTATCCTGAAACTTCGGTTAAATAAAAAATATTAGTTTAACTGAGATATAACCGATATTTTAAGAAAAAATTGAATTTCTAAATTAATCAAATCGAATTTTAAATTTCGTCAGTTCAATTAACCATTTAATTAAATTTTGAGGTGATCGAATATCGATAAGCGAGGGTGAATTACCCTTGAAAAAGAAAACTCTATCTCTTATTTTTCTTAACAAAGACATTAGTTAGTACATAAATATCATAAATAAATAAAACAAACACTAAATAACGAGGCTACCGAATTTACTTGGTTTTCGGAGAGGTTACTAATCCAAGGTTGAATATGATTCGATTCTTCTGAATATAACTCCTTCGAACGGAGAAGTCTCTTACACATAGAAAGCTCAGAAAAAAAGCGAAACTATTCTAAACTTGTTTGTTAATGTTTGGAATACAATGAATGAAACAAACTGAGCTTCAGGGGTTTATTTATAGCCCCGGTAGAAATTATCCATTTGCTGACGTGGTAGTTGTAGGGCCCCCCGAGAGCTCTTGGGCGCCTGACACGTGACCTGATGCTTATCCAGAAAGCAACGTTCGTAAACGGCTAAAATTAAGCCTCTCAGGCGCCTGACAGCACAGGGGTACCCGAGTGCTTAGGCGCCCGATAGCCCAGGCGCCCGTGAGCTCACGGGCGCCCGATAATGACTATTTTGGTTAGCAACCGCTGACCATTCTCCAACCTGTCTTCCGGTCTTTTTGGATGATTTCCGGCCAACCAGAGTTACGCTCACCCGAACACGACTCCGGCCTTTCTCCCCTCGAGCGTCCTTCCTCTCGGCTTCTCGTCCCTTGGATGTCACATGCGTATTTCTCTTTCCACCGGCGTACTCTTCCGCAGAGCTCCGTGTCCCTCGGATGCACCGAGCCCGTCGGCTCCCTTTCCGTGTCATTCTTCACAACCGCTGTATCTTTCGCTCGACGTTCTGTGCTGCTAAGTTCCTGTATACTTAGACACAGGGATTAAATATACCATGACTTAACTTAAATCGGTTAAACACATCAAAATCAACCTGGAGTACTTATAAATTTTTGCTCACTCCAAGACAAAAGACCCTACGGCAGAGGCAAAGGTAGCAGAGGAGCCTGTGGCAAAGACGAAAGAGCTAGTGGCGGAGGCAAAAGCAATGAATGAGCCTGCAAAGAGCTTGCTTTGGATTCAAATGATTAACGAGGTTTTTCCAACCAACCTCGAGCGACCAGCTCGGCCACTCGAAAGTTTTCCATCGGTCGCTAGGGTAAATCGGGAAGCGCTCACAGTGAGCGGTCTAGAAGCTCAGCGTCCCAGGATTCGCGTCCCATTTGAAGAAAAAATTCTTACAAATACGCCATAATTGGGGATCGAACCGTAAATATCTAGAATAGTAATTAGTCATCCTATCAATGTACCCTAGCCTCGGTGACGTTTGCTTTAGATTCAAGCATTCAAAACAAGTGTGTCATTACCGGAGGAAATCAAAAGAATAAAGTGACAGATGAAATCAATAATTTTAAATAAAAAACATCTTATATAATTCTCAAATAGAATTTTTCCAAACATGCTTTTATTTTAAATGTCGTTAATCGTATTGTGACCAAAATTAATTTGTCATATATCGTTATCTATTTTGAATGTTGTTAATCATTATCTAATTTTTTACTTTATATGAGATGTAATTCGTGCATCACACGGGCGAAATAATTGTATTTGATAATAATTAATTGATACTTGAGCAATTAAAATATTTATATTAAGTGAACATGGATTTCTTTATTTTTTTCCTAAATTATTTTGGGATCCACTAAAATATATATAGAGAAAGATATGTTACGGACCTTCCATTACGTACCGCGTCTGCCTTCCAATTTATTCATCAATTCATTATGCTTAACAGTCTCATCACAACTATGCATGATGTTCACCTGCCCTGCTTGCCGCCCACCCAACCGCCGCCTGACTAGACCCGACCATGATTCGGAACCGACGGTTCGACGGTTCGGAACCGCCGGTTCGACGGTTCGTGGGAGGTCAACCCTTAACCTTAACCGCCTAAGCCGATTACGGTTCACGGTTCGGAACCGCCGGTTCACGGTTCGATTCACGGTTCGCCACGGTTCAAGATTATTATATTAAAAAAATTAAAAATTAAATTAAAAAAATAAATTTAGGCACTTTAGCAAAAAAAAAAAAAAAAGGCAAACGCAGCCGACATCTCCTTGAGCCGAGATCCCGGCGCGTGAGAGCAAGAATCCCCACTAATTCCAAGGAGAAAATAAATTCAATTTTTTATCAGAACCATCACTAATTCCAAGGAGAAAATAAATCCAATTTTTATTCAGATTAAGAACAAGAACTATTTCGGTAAATTATTCATCAAAATTTTATTTGTTTTACTAATATATATATATATATATATATATATATAATTATTTTTGGGACTTATAAGTAAATTTTTTATGATTTTTTAATAAAAGAAACTAAACATAATTTAAATAAATATATTTGTGATAGTTTTATCAAATCTAAAGTTAATAAACGGTGAATTAGTCCCACATCGCTAACTGTAAATGTTCATTTGGGAAAGAGCTCTATATAAGTCCAGGCCAGGCAATAAAATCATTTGTAGTCTTTTTGTTAAGATTAGTCCCACATCGCTAACTGTAAATGTTCATTTGGGAAAGAGCTCTATATAAGTCCAGGCCAGACAATAAAATCATTTGTAGTCTTTTTGTTCAGATTAGTCCCACATCGTTAACTGCAAATGTTTATTTGGGAAAGAGCTCTATATAAATCCAGGCTAGGCAATCCAATACCTTAGCTTTCTGATTTTTATTTCTTTAATCTAAAATTTTTCACGGATTTAAGGCGAACCGGCGGTTAACCGCCGGTTCGCCGGTTTTGGTTGCTTGAACCGTAACCGGCCCGGCATCCTGCCGGGCTGGTTCCGGTTCGGCCCGGCGAACCGGGTAAACGGGCCACCCGGCCCGTTGACCCGGGCCGATTTCGGGCCGGGTCCGGGCTGGAACCGGCCCAGGGTCGGGTCTGCGCCTGACTGCTAGCCGTTCGCCATCCACCCACCGCCTTTGTTTAGTAACTTAATATATATATATATATATATATTATATATATATATATATATATATATATATATATATATATATATATATATAAAAGATGATGGCTTAAAGTAATTGAAATGGTCAATTAGCATTCATATATGTTTTTATTTTTAAAATAAACCGAAAGTATCCCGAGTGATTCGGGCGAGCGGTTTTTTATCAGGGATAAGAGCCCGGTCGGAGAAAAACCCGGTTCAACCCGGCTCAAGGATAACAGAGGCCGGGGCGAGCAGAAGCTCAAGTCGGAATCAAGTTCACCCTGGGCCATGCTCTCGAGGCTGACCTCCTGAGGTCGAGCGATCGAGGCTGAGCTCTCGAGACCGACCTCCCGAGATCAAGCGATCGAGGCTGAGCTCTCAAGGCCGACCTCCCGAGGTCGAGCGATCGAGGCTGAGCTCTCAAGGCCGACCTCCCGAAGTCGATCGATCGAGGCTGAGCTCTCGAGGCCGACCTCCCGAGGTCGATCGATCGAGGCCGAGCTCTCGAGGCCGACCTCCCGAGGCTGAGCTCTCAAGGCCGACCTCCCGAGGTCGAGCGATCGAGGCTGAGCTCTCAAGGCCGACCTGCTGAGCTCTCAAGGCCGACCTCCCGAGGTCGAGCGATCGAGGCTGAGCTCTCAAGGCCGACCTCCCGAGGTCGAGCGATCGAGGCCAAGCTCTCAAGGCTGACCTCCCGAGGTCGAGCTCTTGAGGCTGAGCTCTCGAGGCAGACCTCCCGAGGTCGATCGATCGAGGCCGAGCTCTCGAGGCCGACCTCCCGAGGTCGAGCGATCGAGGCTGAGCTCTCGAGGCCGACCTCCCGGGGTCGAGCGATCGAGGCTGAGCTCTCGAGGCCGACCTCCCGGGGTCGAGCGATCGAGGCTGAGCTCTCAAGGCCGACCTCCCGAGGTCGAGCGATCGAGGCTGAGCTCTCGAGGCCGACTTCCCGAGGTCAAGCGATCGAGGCTGAGCTCTCGAGGCTGACCTCGGGAAGTCGAGCGATAGAGGCCGAGCTCCCGAGGTCAAGCCCTTGAAGCTGAGCTCCCGAGGTCGAACGGTCGAGGCCAAGTTCTTGAGTCTCATTCTTCGCAAGGCCCCGTCAGAACTCTCCGTTGAGAGGCGCCGTCATCATCCGACGTGGCTGCCCAACGTTAATTAGGGGTAGGATTACAGGCTGGCAGACTGCTGTGTCAGTCTCACTCCGTCGCTAAGGCATCCACTTGATTAGCCTAATCCCGGACTAATCCTTAACGAGATGTGACAGTTCGCACGTGGGAAGACCCTATATAAATCCTATTTGGTCTTCGGAAAAAGGGGCACTATTCATTCACTACCACTCCATTGCATTAAGAGCTCTGTTTAGGTCCGACCTCCCAAGCTACAGTAGACCGAGTCAGCTTGGTGAGACCGAGTCATTCGGAGGAGAACCGATCTTCGCTTGTCGACAGGATCAAATTTGGCGCCGTCTGTGGGAATCTAGCCTGATCGAAAGCCGAAGATGAGTGAATCCAACCGGGTGACCGTCACTCTTTCACAGGAAGACTTGGATCTGCTGATAGAAGCTAGAGCCCGGAAATTAGCGGAGGCCCAGCTGGCAGCCGCCCGACTTACCCCACCGGGCCCGGCCGAGCACACCGCTCATGTAGGCACTGAGGGAGGGGTTCAACAGGAAGGCAGCCCTCACTTTCACCGGGCGCTGTTCGGCCCGGCCGAGGGAGCAGGACAATCTGATCCACACGAAGCTACATCTAGCCATACCAGAGCTAGCAAAGGGAAGGCCCCCCTTGTGCCGTTCCCGACTGAGCGCACAGGATGCCCCTTCTCCAGCCAAGTTTTGAATGAGCCACTGCCCAAGCACTTCAGACCTCCGTCTGTTGCTGAGTACGGAGGAGCTACTGATCCAGAAGAACACCTAAAGAAGTTTGAAAATGCCTCGATGCTACATCAGTACCCAGATGGTATTAGGTGCCGAGCCTTCCTGACCACTCTAGCCGGGCCCGCTCAGCGATGGTTCGACAGGCTCCCAGAGGGATCGATCAGGGATTTCTCTGACTTCAAGAAACTGTTTCTGCAACATTTTGCTAGTAGTAGGAGACATCACAAGACAAGCCTAAATCTATTTACCATGAAGCAGGGCCCCAAGGAGTCCTTAAAAGCCTATATCCGGAGGTTTAATCAAGTCGCGCTGGACGTTCCCACTGCCACATCCGAGGTGTTAGTCAGTGCCTTCGCGCAAGGCTTGCAAGAGGGAGAGTTCTTCAGGTCTTTGATCCGCAAACCCCCGAAGGACTTTGAGAGCCTTCTGGGGAAAGCTAGCAAATATGTGGACGTCGAAGAAGCGCAAGCCGCCAGGAGGCCAGAGGTCAAGCCTACGCCCGATAACCCTCAGCAACATCAAAGGGGTGTGCCTCCAGGAGGACCCCTCAGGAGCCCCCGAGCTATGGGACACTGACTAGGTGTCGAGAGGGGAATAGTTCAGCAAGTAGCCCAGGGCTGTCTCCCGACTAGGTGGCAGCCCTATTGTTCCTTCCATAACAGCCATACACACGATCTTCTGGACTGCTGGCAAGCCGGCAGAGGTCGGGGCCGCGCCGGTCGAGGTAGCCCGAGAGGAGCTCATCACGGAGGTGGCCGAGGCCGAGGACGAGCACCACCTAACCAGCCTGAGCTTCGGGACCGACCAGCCGCCCCTATAGCCAGACGGCTATTCCCGACCCCAGGCTCGCCCGAGCTGGAAAACGCCAGCGAGGAACAAGTCAATCAGCAAAACTCGGTGCACGGGTCCATCAACGTCATCTCGGGCGGGCCTACTTACGGAGATTCCAACAGAGCTCGGAAGTCGCAGGCCCGACGCCTGGACATTTATCAAGTGGGCTGCAGTGCTGCCCAAGCTCAGGGACCGCAAATTAACTTCGGTCCCGCTGACCTACAAGGAATAGAAGTACCGCATGATGACGCCCTGGTCATCATGGCGGTCATAGCCAATTACCAGATCCATCGCACCATAGTGGATTCAGGAAGCTCAGTGAACATCTTATACTTGAAGGCATTTGAGCAACTACAAATTGAAATGACCGAGCTACAGCCCGTGGCCACACCCTTATTTGGATTCACGGGGAATGAAGTTCATCCGCTGGGGCAGATCAAGCTAGCCATATCTCTTGGCGAGGAACCTTTAAGAAGGACCAGGTGGTCTACCTTCTTGATAGTGGACGCCCCTTCAGCCTACAATGCTATCCTAGGTCGACCGGCCCTGAATGAATTCCGGGCAGTGATGTCCACTTTCTATCTGAAGGTCAAGTTCCCTGTAGGAGATCAGGTCGGTGAAGCCAAAGGAGATCAGAAGGTCGCTCGCCGATGTTATGTGAATGATGTCCGAGTGGAAGTAAGCAAGACCTTTCGGCCTGCACCAGCCAGCTGTAATATGGTACAGACCTCTCAGCCTTCTCCCTGGGCTGACATGATGGAAGAAAAGGAAGAGGTCCAACTCTTATTGGACCGAGAGGAAGCCAAGGTGAGGATAGCTCCAGGGCTATCGCCCGACCTCCAACAGCAATTGATAGAGTGTCTGACACAGAATCAAGATGTGTTTGTCTGGTCTCAACAAGATCTGAAGGGGGTCAGGCCCGATGTTATGGAACATAAGCTGCACGTGTACCCGGACGCCCGACCTGTGAAGCAGAGAAAAAGAGATTTCAGCCTTGAGCAGAATAAGATAATCCAAGCCGAGGTGGAGAGGTTGCTGAAAGCAGGACACATCCGAGAAGTGCAGTTCCCGGCCTGGTTGGCCAATGTGGTGCTGGTCTCCAAGCCGGGAGACAAGTGGAGGATCTGCATTGACTTCAGAGATCTGAACAAAGCCTGCCCAAAGGACTGTTACCCGCTTCCCCGAATAGATCAGATGGTGGACTCCACTGCGGGAAGCGAACTTATTTGCATGCTGGATGCCTATCAGGGATATCACCAAGTCCCACTGTGCCCGGGTGATCAGGAGAAGGTCAGCTTTGTCACTGCCGAAGGTACATATTGCTACACAGTTATGCCTTTCGGACTCAAGAACGCCGGGGCAACTTATCAGAGGCTGATGAATAAAGTCTTTAAAGAGCAGCTCGGCAGGAATGTGGAAGTGTACGTTGATGACATCCTCATCAAGTCTGCCCGGGCTGCCGACCTCATAGCAGATGTACAAGAAACTTGTTGCACCCTGCGAAGGTATGGCCTCAAACTCAATCCTACGAAATGTCTGTTCGGAGCCAAGAGCGGGAAATTCCTGGGCTACATCCTGACCGAGCGAGGAATAGAAGCCAATCCGGGCAAAGTAAAAGCTCTGCTAGACATGCCACCGCCCAAAAATCTAAGGGAGGTTCAGCGCCTGACCGGGAGAATCACGGCCTTATCCCGGTTCATCTCCAGGTCTGCCGACAGAAGTCTGCCATTTTTCAAGATCCTACGCAAGGCCTCCAAGTTCCAGTGGGATGCCGAGTGTGACCGAGCTTTCGAAGAATTGAAGGCATACTTGGTCAGTCTGCCAATATTGGCCAAGCCTGAGGAAGGAGAGCCCTTGTACGTTTACTTATCCGCTACTGAGGAAGCTGCGAGTGCTGTGCTTGTAACCCAGAAAGAGACCGAGCAGCAGCCGGTCTATTTCTTTGGGCATTTATTTAAAGAGGCCGAGTGTAGGTATACTACACTCGAGAAATTAGCTTATGTCCTTGTGTTGATGGCTCGGCGATTGCGACCCTATTTCCTGGCTCATCCTATCCGAGTGCTGACCAATAGCACACTCGGGAAGGTCTTGATCAACCCTGAAGTCTCAGGTCGGATGGTCAAGTGGACTACTGAACTGAGCGAATATGATATTCAATATCAGCCCAGAACTGCAATCAAAGCTCAGGCCTTAGCAGACTTCTTAAGCGAACTTCATGCAGAGGAAGAGGAGGAGGTATGGAAAATATATGTGGACGGGTCAGCCACCCGGGCAGGGAGTGGCGTTGGGATCTTATTGATGTCTCCCAAAGGAGACCCCATCCATTTGGCCGTGCGCCTAGAGTATCATGCTACCAATAACCAAGCAGAATACGAAGCCCTTTTAGTAGGCCTCCAAGCAGCCAGACAGGTCGGGGCCACTCGGGTCATCTTACATTCTGATTCTCAATTAGTAACTCAGCAGGTGGCCGGGCGGTTCGAAGTGTATGACGAGAAGTTACAGGCTTACGTGGAGGCATATCAACAATTACAGGCAGAATTTCAAGAAGTTCAAATTACGCAGATCCCCCGAGGGGACAATGCCAAGGCGGATGAGTTAGCCCGGCTGACCAGTTCTGTCCGTCCGTGGGTCTTCCCCAAGCCTTCTCCTCAAGTCATGTTAGTGGCTCAGGTCGAGAGGGAAGCAGAAATGGAGCTAGAGAGGGACTGGAGAGCTCCATTCATCGTCTACCTAAAGGATGGAACTCTTCCAAGCAACCCCGAACAAGCTCGAATATTGAAGATCAGGGCAGCCCGGTTCACCCTGATCGGGGAGGCATTGTACAAGCGGGCCTTTTCTCGACCTCTAGCCAGATGCCTCGGAAAGGAAGATGTGGATTATGTACTTAAGGAAGTGCATTTGGGGTGCTGCGGAAATCATTCAGGAGGTCGGTCCATGGCTCGGAAGGTCCTGCTGGCCGGTTACTTTTGGCCGACCCTTCAGAAGGATGCAGAGAGGATGGCTCTTTCCTGTCTTTCTTGTCAGAAGTACCAGAATCTGTCTCACCGACCGGTGGAGATGTTGCGAGCATCCATTACATCTTGTCCCTTTGATCAGTGGGGCATGGATATAGTGGGACCCTTCCCCAGAGTAGCCGGTCAGAAGAAATTTCTGTTGGTGGCAGTAGATTACTTCTCCAAGTGGGTCGAGGCAGAAGCCCTGGCTCGGATCACGGAGCAAGCAGTGAAGAAATTCCTTTGGCAGAACATTTTGTGCCGGTATGGCATACCTCATAAGTTGGTATCAGACAATGGTCGGCAGTTTCAAGGTCGGATCATCAGAAATTGGTGTAAGGAATTCGGGATCAAACAGGCCTTCACTTCCGTAGCATACCCCCAGAGTAATGGTCAGGCAGAAGTAGCTAATAGAGAGATTCTGAAAGGGCTCAAAGTTAAGTTGGATCAGGTCGGCGGATCCTGGGTGGATGAGTTGCCAGGGGTCCTCTGGGCCCTTCGCACCACGCCCAAAGAGGGGTCGGGGTGCACTCCCTTCCAGTTGGTCTATGGCAGTGAAGCAGTAGTCCCCATGGAGGTCGGCTGTGAATCTGACAGGAGACATTTATATGGAGAGGATAATGCAGAGAAGAGACGAGCTGAGCTAGATCTGATTGAGGAGGTCCGAGCTAAGGCTACTGTCCGCATGGCCGCTTACCAGCAGAGGATGCAGAATCGATACAACCAGAAAGTTATACCCTGATACTTTCAGGTAGGGGACAAGGTATGGAAAAGAGTCAAGCCCGTGGGAGAGGTAGGCAAACTAGAGCCCCCATGGAGTGGCCCATTCCTAGTAGTCGAGGCACTGGGATCGGGAGCATACTATCTGCAAGATGCTCAAGGGAGGCGGCTAGGGCGACCCTGGAGCGCAGTGCATTTAAAATTGTACCGTGAGGAGAGAGGAGAGGAATGACTCTTGTAACTGTACTCAGAAGAAAGGATATCAAAAACTCTAACTCTCCGGAAAGAAAAAATCGTCCCTGAAAGTTATAAGTGAGCCTGCCCTCACGCACCCACCGGACCTGGCGCCGATCGGGCGTGGCATTCCACGTTAGGTCGGGCCCGGTCGGGCGTGGCGGTCCACGCTCGACCAGGGTAAGTCGGACGGTGTCCAGACTCTTGCCAAGGCAAGTTATAAGTGAGCTTGCTCTCACGCACCCACCGGACCCGGCGCCGATCGGGCGTGGCGTTCCACGTTCGGTCGGGCCCGGTCGGGCGTGGCGGTCCACGTTCGACCTGAGGTAAGTCGGACGGTGTCCAGACTCTTGCTAAGGCAAGTTATAAGTGAGCTTGCTCTCACGCACCCACCGGACCCGGCGCCGATCGGGCATGGCGTTCCACGTTCGGTCGGGCCCGGTCGGGCGTGGCGGTCCACGTTCGACCTGAGGTAAGTCGGACGGTGTCCAGACTCTTGCTAAGGCAAGTTATAAGAGAGATTACTCTCACGCACCCACCGGACCCGGCGCCGATCAGGCGTGGCATCCCACGTTTGGTCGGGCCCGGTCGGGCGTGGCGGCCCACGCTCAACCCGAGGTAAGTCGGACGGTGTCCAGACTCTTGCTCAGGGGAAATATGAAGTGACATCTTACCACGATATCTGCTGTCGAGGCGTGGCTCCCCACGTCTTGATAAACAACAGATCCGCTTAGATAAGGTAGATCTGGACGAACCAAAACACACTGAATAACTTGGACTTGTTGATAAGGTTAACTCGAAGGGAACTAAACTCATCGCCGAGTCAGGGGTGCCGACCTACCGACCGAGCACAATCGCCGAGTCAGGGTGCCGACCCGACCGAGCACAATCGCCGAGTCAGGGTGCCGACCGACGGCACAGAGTCAGGGTGCGACCGACCGAGGCACATCGCCGAGTCAGGGTGCCGACCCGACCGAGCACATAGTCGGCCGGAGTCAAGGGTGCCGACCTGACGAGCACAATCGCCGAGTCAGGGGTGCCGACCCGACCGAGCACATCGCCGAGTCAGGGTGCCGACCGACCGAGCACAATCGCCGAGTCAGGGGTGCCAGACCGACCCGGAACCGAGCACAATCGTCGAGTCAGGGTGCCGACCCCGATCCGAGCACAAATCGCCGAGTCAGGGTGCCGACCCGACCGAGCAACAATCGCCGAGTCAGGGTGCCGACCCGACCGAGCACAATCGCCGAGTCAGGGTGGCCGACCCCGACCGAGCACAATCGCCGAGTCAGGGTGCCGACCCGACCGAGCACAATCGCCGAGTCAGGGGTGCCGACCCGACCGAGCACAATCGCCGAGTCAGGTTGCCACCCGACCGAGCACGAGCATCGACCGAAGCAAATCGCCGAGTTAGGGTATCCATCCGACCAGACGAATCACCAAGTCGGATCATGCGCCCGACCGACCTTCATCGCTGAGTTAGGACCTTGACCCGATCAAGCCACAATCTCAAGTTTGGAAAAAAGGCCAGGTTGGAAGACTAATAACACGAGTCGCCCGAGCGCCTGACACTTAGCCAAATTTTCGAGTTGGCCAAAAAGGTCAAACTAAGGAAACCGGGATGAACATCCCGAGTAATCGACAATAAGGAGAGTCGTCGCAAGGCACAAACGCCGGCCTTCGCAGAATGAGCTGAACGAGTTGCATAAATAACACTTAGCGGAGGTCTCACGCATCATAAACGAAGGGCCGACCTAATGGAACAACATGGCCGGATCCAGAGTCGAACCGACTTAACATTACCCGGGTCAGGGCTCCGACCTGGCCCCATGGTACTCTAAGCTCGCGCTGGATCTAGTCAAACGCTTGACAGTAGATGCTTTCCACAACCACTCCTAGCGAAAACTCATCGCCCGACCTACAGGGGTCTACTTCAATGAACGAAGCGAATACACCGAGCGGCGATAGTTAGGGAAAACCGCACGCACCACAACAATCAAATAAAGTAAAGAAGAGGATAAATTGTCAAAATAAGAAAGAGCCCGAGCAGTCGCAAAACCGGGCTAAGAAGAAGTCAAATACATTACAAAATTGCAAAGGCCCGAGAGGCCGAGCAGGGCAGGTTGATAGTCAGTTAAGTAAAGAGATCGGAAGGATAACTAAGTAAATTTCGGAAAAGCATTTTCGGGAATCGAGGCCTTGATCAAAGTAGGCTTCACCACTTGGGAGGCAGGTCGGCAGGAAGGTGCCGGCCTCTGTAAGCTGTGTATCGCGCCCTTCACTCCGTACATGATCATGCCCGCAGTTTGCTTATATACTTGCCGGAGGAAGGGTGCCGATTGAATGTAGGCAACTCGAGCTTGTTCAACCCGGGCCGACTCGCCGGCCTTGTAGTCATCGAGCTCCTTTTGAAGGCGAGCCACATCGGCGTCCCGTTCTTTGAGCCGAGCATCTTTGGCCGCCGACCCCGCCTCGGTACTTACCAATTGAGCTTCTAAAGCTTGGAAGGCTTCTTGCTGAGCCTGGAGTTCGATCTCCTTCCTCTTCAAGATAGTGAGCTCTGTCTCTTTGCCCTGCAAGGCTAGGCGAGTCTGCTCATGAGCCGCGCGTACCTCCTGTAGCTGTCGCTGCAGACTCAGGGACTCGCTGGTTTTCTGGGCTAAGTCAGAACGGAGCCTAGCATCGCGAGCAAGGGAAGTTCTCTTCGCAGCCTCGGCCGCTTCAAGCTGAGTGGCGAGCTGATCTATCTCGCGAGAAGACGCGGCCAGCACTTCGTGGGAACTCTCCAGTCGGACCTCGCTCTCTGCCAATTGTGTGCGTAGCGAGATCACCTCGGCTCGGAGACGACTATGGCCCTCGGCGCCGGGCGGGAGAGCATGCTGAGCTAATTGATGTTCTAATTCCTCTACCTTGTATTCCGCCGCCCGACGTTCCCTGGTGTTCTCGACCAGGGCCTTAGTAACGGCCTGGCTAGTGGTCCACAGCTACGCCAAAGCAGATAACCCATGAGATAGGTAAAAAAGATACAAGAGAGGGAAGGACGTACCTTGACCATGTCCATGGCGAAGTTGTCAGCTAAACTGAAAGCACTTCGTCCCTCAGACAGTTGTAGGCCTCTATCCCAGGCCGCCGATAGATGGCCATGCAGGTTGACTGGTTGGGGCTCCACCCGCCGAAGTAAAATAGTTTCCGAGGGGAGCTGCACTTCGGCGGGGACCCGGGGAATGCCTTGCATCGATAGAAGAGCAGTGGCGATTTCTTCGCTGACAGGATCAGCGACAGTTGCTGGACGAGTGGGGGCCAAGCTGGAAGATGGATCCCTGGGCCTAGCTGA